>JAWZYT010000149.1:277500-510000 GCA_034508575.1 Petrolisthes manimaculis | reverse complement strand
GTGGAAATCTTCCACCTCCTTAGCAAATGATTCAAATGTGAAAGGTTAGTTAGTTAATAAAACACTCGGGACATTTATATTTTATTAGATTTATTAATAATATGGTATGATATTGGACCTCTGTTGTGACGAACTTGATATAATTGAACATGGCAACTGTCAGGGATAAACAACCATGGTTGACATCATGGTCGACATGCATCTTCACATGGCTGCAATATTCCACCTCCTTATCACATTGATGAGGAATATAATTATATGCCTGTCAGTGCCCCAAGCAATCAGTATTATTCTCCTATTATTACAACTTAAGTATTTTACGAAAGGGATTGTAGCCTCAAAAAAGAATAAGTAATATAATAAACCTGGATAATAATAAGATAAAGTAGAGCAGCAGGGATATTTCGATATTTAACCTTATTCTATATTTACAAATTTATAGTATGTCTCGCACTGTTCATTATATGAAGCTGAATACTGTTATATCATGTGATAAAAATCTTGTTTAGTCAACCCAGAACGAGAAATTCTTACACCTATTTCAAAGGTATTCACTAATAAATAAAGATATTATAGAGAGCAATAGTATAGTTTATTATTTAAATCTTTCTTTAACGAAACTATTTAATAAAAATAAATAGAAATTAATTGGTCCCGTCCACAAGGCAGACACTGAACGGAAGTGAGCCAGAGGCGAGAGAGCGAGCGGTGGGCGGCCAAAACCCATTACTTATGCCTGTGTCCGAGACGGACACTGTCCGCCCGTGTGGAAGGGGCTATCGTCACAGATGAATAAGTGTGTTTCGAGGCTCTAACAATGTATCTACTTTCACTGTGTAACCATGTGACATATCCATTAGTGGCCATTGAAATCAGCCCGGCAAGGCTTGCCTTTGTAACCCTGTCTGAAATTCATATTCTCATACCAATCTCCATTATGGTTTAGCATCAGCTCGGGACAGTATACTGTTTGTAGGGCAGTGGTAACATTCATATTTTCAGTTGTCTTTGAGATCTTATATGGGCTGAAGTATTATGCGAGTGGTTCTGCTAGGCCTGATATTTTCTTACTACTGTATCCTGCTCTGTGCACTAGTGTAAGGCAATGGTTGGTGGTAAGGACTTAAAAAACTGATGAGATTGCAGTCATAACATGCCTTTACAAGGTAGGAAAGTGTAACAAAGAAATCTCAACCATAAGTGGAATCAAGTTATGAACTGTGCAGGATACAGTAGTAAGAAAATATCAAAAAGCTGAACAAAGAAACGCTTCAAGAAACATGTTAATATTTTGTCCAACCACCATTTTTCTGTATAACACTTTGAAGGCGCTGCGGAACTGAAGCCATGTGGTTGTAAATGATTGCAGGTTTCCTCCTCAAAACCTCCCACTCTGTGGTCATGTGCTGTAGGAGTTGCTGAGAGGTTTTTTCCTGCGCTGGTTCCCACACACTCACTATGTTGGCCCACACGTTTTCTATTGGGTTCAGGTCAGGACTGATGCTAGGCCAAGGTAGGAGTTCAACGTGGCGCTGCTCCTCAAACCACCGTTTCACTACCCTGGCTGTATAAACCGGGCAGTTATCTTGCATGAAGAGGATGGTTTCTGGAAACGGGAGCGGACCGAGGGCAGCATCACTTCCTCTAGTATCTCCAGATACGTATCTGAAGTGAATCTACCCTCTATCTCAGTAACCTCTCCAACCCCATGCAAGAAAATCCATCCCCAAACATTGCAAGTCACACGCCCACTGCGAGCAACCTGGTAGACATTCTCCTCATCATACCTGTAATGGATAATATAGTATAGGATTAGTTTTCTATTTACACTTCCTTTTATTGTCCCAGTAAAAAAAAAACATCGGGTAACCATTTTTTTTTTTGGGGGGGAGGCAAATGCTCGTTCAGTTTCCGTCGCAAATAACATCTTATACTACTTTGATTTTACCCTTAGACCCTTACGTGTTGCTGAAGTGCAAACACATAACCGAATTGCAAACAACTTACAATATATATATATATATATATATATATATATATATATATATATATATATATATATATATATATATATATATATATATATATATATATATATATATATATATATATATATATATATATATATACTCTTTTAAACAAACGAGGTTGAAGGAAATGGCTTGTTGTGCATTTATGGAGTTTATTATTTATGCTTTCAATTGTATTGAATATATTACTGTAATAGTCTTTGTGGAAAATATTAAAACCTAAATATTATATATATATACCCACACACTCACCTCGTATTGTCTCTCCTCCAGCAATGAAGTTTCCCACGAGACGTAGAGCTGAAGGTTTTCTCATCAGAGAAAATAACTCTCCCCCAGAAGTTCAGATCTTGATGAACATACCGCTGAGCAAACTGGAGCCGGAGTTCCCGATGACGTTCCGTTAGCTTGGGTTTGATTGCTGGTGTTCTGTGGCGAAAACCCATTTCCTTCATCCTCTTACGTATGGTTTCAGCAGACAAATCCAGTTGTAAATGCTCTCGAGCAGCTATCGCGTTGCTGAATGGATGAGTTTCAAAATATTATCTGGCCTTTTCTTATGCGTGAAGTGGTGAAGTGGATCAGTGGTGCCAGAGTCTTTGATTTTTTAGTTCAAGTCTGCACAGTTCATAACTTGATTCCACTTATGGTTGAGATTTCTTTGTTACACTTTCCTACCTTGTAAAGGCATGTTATGACTGCAATCTCATCAGTTTTTTAAGTCCTTACCACCAACCATTGCCTTACACTAGTGCACAGAGCAGGATACAGTAGTAAGAAAATATCAGGCCTAGCAGAACCACTCGCATAATACTTCAGCCCATATAAGATCTCAAAGACAACTGAAAATATGAATGTTACCACTGCCCTACAAACAGTATACTGTCCCGAGCTGATGCTAAACCATAATGGAGATTGGTATGAGAATATGAATTTCAGACAGGGTTACAAAGGCAAGCCTTGCCGGGCTGATTTCAATGGCCACTAATGGATATGTCACATGGTTACACAGTGAAAGTAGATACATTGTTAGAGCCTCGAAACACACTTATTCATCTGTGACGATAGCCCCTTCCACACGGGCGGACAGTGTCCGTCTCGGACACAGGCATAAGTAATGGGTTTTGGCCGCCCACCGCTCGCTCTCTCGCCTCTGGCTCACTTCCGTTCAGTGTCTGCCTTGTGGACGGGACCAATTAATTTCTATTTATTTTTATTAAATAGTTTCGTTAAAGAAAGATTTAAATAATAAACTATACTATTGCTCTCTATAATATCTTTATTTATTAGTGAATACCTTTGAAATAGGTGTAAGAATTTCTCGTTCTGGGTTGACTAAACAAGATTTTTATCACATGATATAACAGTATTCAGCTTCATATAATGAACAGTGCGAGACATACTATAAATTTGTAAATATAGAATAAGGTTAAATATCGAAATATCCCTGCTGCTCTACTTTATCTTATTATTATCCAGGTTTATTATATTACTTATTCTTTTTTGAGGCTACAATCCCTTTCGTAAAATACTTAAGTTGTAATAATAGGAGAATAATACTGATTGCTTGGGGCACTGACAGGCATATAATTATATTCCTCATCAATGTGATAAGGAGGTGGAATATTGCAGCCATGTGAAGATGCATGTCGACCATGATGTCAACCATGGTTGTTTATCCCTGACAGTTGCCATGTTCAATTATATCAAGTTCGTCACAACAGAGGTCCAATATCATACCATATTATTAATAAATCTAATAAAATATAAATGTCCCGAGTGTTTTATTAACTAACTAACCTTTCACATTTGAATCATTTGCTAAGGAGGTGGAAGATTTCCACTTCGATGGATACTAATACGAATTAAATCATTTTCCTCGGACAGAATATTCTGTCTGATGTTCGAAATGAATCAAAACAAACCCCTGAACACTTTCTTCTATGCTAAAGTAATACCATACATTATTCTGCTTTGATTACTGAATGTTATTCTAACCATGTTGGTATTTTTATAATGCTTATTAAATAGGCTTCTTAAATATCATCAGTATATATTCATATGCTGTTAATATTCGGAGTAGACCAGGGCCGACGCTTTGGCTTCGGCACTTAATGTTTCAGCCAATCACATCCATCCATACAAAGGTTCTTGGTTCCGTGTGATCCATTCATAAATTACGAGTGTTTACTACGGACCAGCTGCTAGATATCACCACACACTAGCATATTTTGGTTGCAATCTTTTCTTGGGCAACTGTATGTATGTGTATGTACAGTCGTGGTCAATAATAATCATCCACATATGGGTATCTCAAACAATTTACTGTCTATTGTTTTCACGTTCACATATGATATTATTGTTTTAAGTAGTGTATAACTATTTGTATTAAATTAAAAGATGGTAGTTAACCTATTTATTGGAAAGTTTATCATCTAAGGAACAGAGGGAAGCTGTCAAACTCTTACGTGAGTTACTCCTATATGGATGATTATATTTGACCACGACTGTATGTATGTATATGCATGTATGTATGTATGTATGTGTATGTATGTATGTTCCGTAATTTATTATAAATATATTTATTAACTTTTGTTTCCAATAATTAATTATTATGTATGTATGTATATCTTTATATATATATATATATATATATATAATAATAATAATAATAAACGGTTTATTTAGGCTTAGGGGATGGCAGCCCGAAAGCTGAAAATATATATATTACAATATAATTAATTATGAGAAAGGTATTTACATGATGAATGATAAAAATAAATTGTAGGCATTTACATGCATACATAGGTATGTGTTGTATGTACAGTACAACAAAATTGATGGAGGTGAGGGCAAGAGAAGGGTTAATGGTGGTGCTAAGTGGGAGGATTTAGGATTAGGGAGTGGCGCTAAGTGGAGGGATTTAGGATTAGGGTGTTGGTGAGACTGTCCTGGTCAATTTTGTATAGGTGTGTGTGTGTGTGTGTGATTGTGTGTGTGTGTGTGTGTGATTGTGTGTGTGTGTGTGTGTTTACCTCAGCACTCAGCACCCTTACACGCTTAAACAAATAACAAGAAAATATAAAATACATTATAAACAGAGTTCCAGTCAGTCCTGACCATGGGTACACAGCTACCCGTTGCAAGTGAAAAGGCAATACAGATTCAATAACAGGATGGACCTCAGTCATATTTAACAATTCTATTAACCTTATTTTTTCTGAATCTCTTTCCACAGCAGTAAAATTTATAGGTAGAGGAGGCTGGATCTTTACAAACTCAACAGACTTGTTTAATACTAATCCAAGGTGATGCTTCGTTGCTAATACTGTTTTAGTACTACTAATAAATGAACATGCTGGTGGGATAACAAATGTTCCCTCCTCCGACACCAGCCTTGCACCTGAAGGCCCCTCTTCACAAATAATAGTAGCTGCTGCTATCTTAGTGAAAGTATAATAAGCAATACCTTGAAAATACGTTACATATATTTCCGAAACCCTTTTCGGTCTCTTATACTCACAATGTTTAATTGCACTGGAAGCATCAGCCTGGATTAAAGACAACTCACACTGGGACTCCTCTGGTCCTGTAAAAACAAAATTTATAGCAGGGCAAACCTTCAAATGATAATACGCTGTGTGACAACCTTCTAACTGTTCCTTGGTAACTGCAACCACCAGCGTGTGATCCTTTGATACAATAATATAATCATAATCCACGTTCAACATCATGATCTCAGCCCCTAACCTCATAGGAAATGGCTTCACTGACCAGATATTGAAATGTACCTGATGTTTAGTTGGGATATGAATAAGAATGGTATTAGTTGTTAGACAAGATTCCAGCAATGGATAATAATACGATACCGAATCTCCTTCAAAAAATGGCTCTAACCCATAGTCATGTTTTGCAATCTCTATAATTTTCTTAAGTTTATTCACCGATATCAGATCAGAATCGACTTCCCCCAGAGCTGCATTTCTAAGATTATGAAGCAATTTTCTTGTTTGAGCATTCATCCTGATAATATGATTTTCCACTATACTCAAATATTGATTTAAATTTATAACAAATTCCGCAAAAGTTACACTTGAAGCTATTGTGCCTATATGAACAATTATGTCATTCGTCTTATTCACTATCGCATTGACTGAATCAACAACTTCAGACACCATTGAGTATTTTGTAAAGTCATGGTCTAATGTACTGCAACACCTTCCAATGAGATGGCTTCGAAAAATGATCCGAAACTATAGCTGTTGGTGTGTGCAAGTTTGGTTCATAAAATTAACTCAAATAGCTCGCTTTTATTCACCAGGTTGCAGTACATTAGACCATGACTTTACCATCTATTACTCTGTCTTGTTCTTCAATAACCTTATGTAAAATTTCCATTCTATATACGTCCTAGTTCCTCCACATCATCACTGGTTGCTGTACCAAACAAAGCCTTTGCAATTACTCCCCCTATGTCAAACAAACCCCTCTTTGACCTACCCTTTGTAATCTTCTCATGGGCTAATTGTCTCATTTCCCCTTCAAAACTAGGTAAGTTTTCCTGAGAATACTTCATCATATTCTTTATCTGTGCAACCCTTTCTTGTAACTGTAACTTTATCTGCCACTCCAGAAGGTCGTCCTTGTTTACCAAAACATCTAATTCCGCAAAAGAATAATGTATGGCCCTACGAAACTGTAACTGAAACCTACTATCCTTTTCACTAAGATCCAATAACGTTCCCAAGTTAAGTCTTACTGTTATCACATCCGTAACAACTTCAAGCCGCCCATCATTGCCAACTAACGTGCCCGGTTTTATGTGGTCCTCTGTACTCCTGATACCAATAAACGCTGCGCCCAACACCATGCAGAACATTGCCCCTTGCCACATGCTTTCTGTGAACAAATTAATTATATTAGATTATTTTGTTTATTTGCCTTCCTGACCTCAATTGCATCCTATCTTCGTCTTCTACCTCCGTTTCTATTCCTATCTGTATCATTTCTTTTGGGACCTTCTTTACCCTGTCCACATGTACCGTATAATCTACGTTTGTCATATTGTCACGTAGCATTAACTTATTTCTTTTTACCTGATATACAATATATGGTCCTCTAAACTTTGGAGACAATTTATTCTGCCTCTCTGGTGACTTAACCATCACCACATCTCCCTCTACTATATTTATTTCCTTTGCTTATTTATTTTGCTTAGCAATACTCTCTGCTCTTGAAGCCTCCATGTACTTCCTTACCTCTCTGTGTATCGTGGCAAACGCGTGTCTCTGTACACTCACGCAATCGTCCACGTTATACACTGGTCCTGGTTTCTCCACCAGTATATCATATGGTAGAACCTTGTCCTCCCCATAGATAATGTAAGAATGTAGAGAACTATTAATACAAGCAGTTACCTGACTTAACCAGTCCTCCCAACCTGCTTGAATTGATCCAACAAGGTGCCTCAGTACCTCCAAAATCTTCCTGTTAACCCTCTCTACCATACCGTTACTCTGTGGATGGTAGGCTACCGTAAATACTTGCTTAATACTGTACAAACTGCAAATTTCTTCCAAAACACTATTTCTGAATTCTGTCCCGTTGTCTGATAACAACACCCTGGGAATAGTGTAGGTACAAAACAAAGAATTTACTAATGCATGAGCAATTGATAATGCTGACTTATCCCTTAAAGGAACTAATACCACAAACCTACTAAAATGGTCTACACATGTCAACAAATATTTCGAACCTTGATAACTAGTAGGTAGTTGCAACACATCTATGGCTACCACATCCCATGGTTTAGCCGGACTTGGAAATGTTTCCAGAGGAGCGGGTGGTCCCGTAGTTCCCTTGTGTCTTGCACATGACACACATTTCTGCACATGACTCTCTATGTCACCTCTCATCTTCAACCAAAAATATCGCGCTCTAGCTTCCCCTAGACACGCCTCCCTCCCTCTATGACCTGCCTGTGGAGCGTCATGAAGGAGCTTCAACACTGTAGCTACTAGTGTCCCTGGTACTACTATCCTGTGGTGCTCAATCCCATCCACAGTAGTTACCTTGTGTAAAATATTATCCTTAAGGATAAAGTCTGTTACTCTCAATGGTAATCCTGGTACTTCCACTTCTTCCCCCGACTCTAGAGCATAGATTACCACTTTCCACATAGCATCTTTCCTCTGCTCCACCTTTAACTTCTTTGGGGATATTGTACTTAATGTCGTCACTGCATTAACAGTCTGCCGACTTAGTGCATCTGCCACTACATTCATCTTCCCTGGCACAAAGCTGAAAATGGGGTTAAACTCTAAAATAGTTAAGTGCCACCTTGCTAACTTTCCTGTCATGTTCTTACCTTTAAACAACTCTAGGCAAGGACGATGATCAGTACACACTGTAATATCATACCCAAATATGATAGCCCTAAAATGTTTTAATGCCCATACTATGGTATACGCCTCCTGATGAGTTACACTGTACTTCTTTTCAGTGTCACTTAATGCCTTACTTGCATATCCTATGGGTTTTAATTTCCCTTTGTCATCCTGCTGAGCCAAAACCGCTCCCAGTCCAACCCCTGACGCATCTGTGTGTAAAACAAAAGGCTTAGTAAAATCTGGGAATGCTAGAACCGGTGGTTGTGTCAATGCCTCCTTCAATATACCAAAAGCTTCCTCTTGCTCTGGTCCCCACTCAAACTTGTTAGCCTGCTTTAGCAGTTTAGTCAATGGTGCTGCTTTACTAGAAAACTGGTACACAAAACTCCTGTAGTACCCTGCTAGCCCCCAAAACGATCTTACATTATCTGCCTTACCGGGTGTTGGAAACTTCAAAATTGCCTTTATTTTGTCCTGGTTAACATGTATTCCAGTCTCATCCACCTCGTGCCCCAAATATCTTATTTTCTGTTTCAAGAACTCACACTTGCTTAGTTTCAACTTTAGCCCTGCAGAAGCTAATCTGTCCAAAACTTTCCTTAATTTCTCCAGGTGAGTAGGCACATCCTTTGAGAATATTATGATGTCATCTAGATAAACTAGTGCATCCTTCCCAATTAAACCTGCCAACACGTTATTTACCAGCCTTTGAAACGTCGTTGGTGCATTGCACAGCCCAAATGGCATCCTGCGAAACTGATAATGTCCTTGATGAGTGGAAAACGCTGTAACTTCACGAGACCTCTCGTGTACTGGTACTTGCCAATAACCAGACAACAAATCTAAGGTAGAGAAAACCTTGTTTCCCTCACCTATAGCCTGCAACAAATCATTCAAATGAGGCATGGGATACTTATCTGGTACTGTCTTCTGATTTACCCTCCGGTAATCAATTACTGGTCTATAAGTCCCATCCTTCTTTGGAACCAAAAATATCGGACTACTCCACGGAGATGTCGAAGGTTCAATCACCTTCTGGTCCAACATATCCCTTACAGTGTCATCAACAATCTGTCTCTGGGAATGAGGAAGCCTATATGATTTAATATAGCTGGGTTCTGCTTCTCTCTTTAACTTAATCACATGTGAAGTTAGGTCTGTACTACCTAAAGACTCTCCAACAAGAGCTATAGCCTTCCTATACCCTTGAAGTAACTGCAACAATTCCTCCTTGCCCTCTGTATTACCCCCAGTTTTTACTTGGTTCCTTAATTCTGTGGAAGGTTTTGCATCAACACATCCAACAACACTCACGACAGGTAGGTTATGTTTGGGTTCTAGGACTGTCCCATTGTATACAAGGAAATCACACAATTGACTGCCTGGCTTAACCTCAACTTCCACTCCCGTGTTATTTACTGCCAGTACCACAGTCTCACCCCCTGACTTTACTGTAGTCAAGGTAGACTCTAGCGACACACCCTTCAACTTACATGTTTCTGACATGCAAACCACATCTACTCCTTCTTTCACTCCTTTTAAACACACGTTGAATTGAAACATTTCCTGCGGTTGCAGCCTGTGTACATCAGGTACAATCGCAGTCACAACAGTCCAACGCATAACTTCTGCCCTAGACGTGTCGCATAGTCTATCTTGTTCATAAACCCCTTGTGACTTTTCCAAACCCCTCACATAACCCATTGTTTTAACCTCCTTATTTGAGTGTTTTGGTTGTGGAGTTGCCATACACAAATAAGGTATGTTCTCATGAACAATTAATCCTTCACCTGGGTACACCTCAATCTTCCGTTCAGCCATGGTTGATAAACCAAGCAACCCGCTTGCCATGGGATGAAATTTACTCACAACATAGAATGATGCAGTAAAAATTGAGCTACCCCTGAAATGAACTGGCAAACTCACAACCCCAAGGACATCCACTGTAGTCCCTGACACTCCACTGTAGTCCCTGACACTCCACTGTAGTCCCTGACACTCCACTGAGTTGGTATTGCGGTTGTTCTAATGCATACTTTTTCCCAGAATGATATTTCCTAATATTTCGATACGTTTCCTGCGATATAAGATTTACTACTGCTCCCGTATCGATTAACAGTGCCCCTGGAACACCTCCAATGGTAACACTTCCTACAGATAGATGATTATTCCTACTTATTGCTGATACTATCGATGACTCTACATCGCTAGGCATTTGTCTTCCACGCTCTGGTCACAATGTCTCATCCGACCCTGACCGTCGGCCACCCATACGAGACTTATTCTCCTCGTGCATTGCACGTCGTATGGTCAAACATTCCTTCGTTACGTGGTCTGTCCATCGGTGTATTTCACACCACTTACTTTGTTCTGGGGGCCAATAACCTCTCCCCTGTTGATAAGTGTTCTGCTGTGCATAGTGGAATCCACTTCCACTACCATTACCACGCCCTCTGGCATGTCCACCACGCCCTCTCGCGGCGCCTCGATACTGTGCCTGACCCCTACTCATAGCACCTCTATACTGATCCCCTTTTGATCTTTCTCTTAATTGTGGGCATTCTGCCTTTACATGACCCCATTTCCGGCAATGGAAACATTCTCCCGGATACCTCCTTGAAGAATTTCCTCCTCTGTTATTTTTTTGTCCTGCTACCGCATGTACAACTCCTTGCAGTGCAACCCCTGACCTCTTGTCAGTCACCTCGGCTTGTAACACAGCCGTTTGTTGCCCTGGTGCACTCTGATTCTTAAACAGTCTGTGCACCACAGAATCTCTAATCTCACCCTTTAATTCATTTATGATGTGCCAAACTCCCTTCCCTTGTTCTAATTGTTTCTTTCTGACCCTTCTCTGGTCTTCATCTGACAGAAACAAATAGAATATCAAATATTCAAACAAATCACAGCAATCATCTATTTTGACCCATTCATCCCCCTCAAATTCCTTACACCATTTGGTATCCTCCAGGCTATCTTGTATATCTTTACGTATAGCACCCGCTTTTGACCCTGCCACCTCTAACGGTGCGTGTATGGTATTCCTCCCCAGTTCCTTAAATGTTTTGTGTGCCCAAGCTGAGCAACCTTCTGGAGCCGTCGTCCTTTACACTACAATTAGTGACTTTTTAAACTCTTCCCAAGTTAACTACTTCTTTGACGACCTCCCAAACAAGATACTGGAATGCAACAACTGTCTCGCTGACTCTCCTTCTATTCTTGAGTCTGCGTATCCTATTTTACCCCTATCATCTGTAATATTATATTCCACGAACGATTGCTCAAGTTTCCGTATAAACTCTTCTATTGTGTACCTCTTATTCGGATTCCCATCAAACTTTGGAACCGAATCCTCACCTGTAAATACCCTCATAATATTGGCTGGTTGAATCCCTGGTGCGTTACCCACCATAACATTACCTGTCATCCCTGGGTTAGTGAAATTCTGACCCGTAGCTTGATTAGGGTTTAATCCCCCCACCGAACTGGTGCTTGCAGTTGCCATTGGAACCTTTGGTCATACACTATCTTTATTTCTCCTTCCACTGCCTAACAAGTTATCCCTTGCTACGTCACTACCCTCTACACTGTCAGCCCTAAACTGGTATCCACTACGTAAATGCCCTGGCACTGGACTATTCAGTCCCCTAATCTGTTCGTGGATATTAGTGGTATTGGGAGTAGGAGGGAAATTTAATTCCTCCTCACTGCTACTACTATCTCCTGTTTCCTGTGGTGCCTTCTCAACTGGTACCTTTGCCGTTGATTTAAACTTCCTAAACATATCCGCTATAAATCACTTCCTATTTACTTATCACAACACCATAAATTATACTTGTTACAACATGCATGTGCATATAAAATAACCCAACAACATGTAACTACTGTGTGTGTATGTTCACTGTGTATATGTATAGAATTAAAAATAACTAACCAATGGAGATTTTGAGTGGTGTATTAAATAGGCAGAGTTCAGTGTCCACAGACCATAAACCAGTAGTCACACACACACACACACACAAGGAAAATTTTAAGGCGAGTGAGATAAAAAGTGGTTTGTGAAGGACTGGTCAAAGTAAGTGAAGTGTGTCTATACTGGTTAAAAAGAGGCTGGAGGGAATATATATGTAGATGAGTGGGGGGTTGATAGGTGTGTATTATGTGTGTGTGTGTGGGGGGGGGGAGGCTGTATGTGGGGGGGGGGGGCGGGTTTGTCTATGTTTTATGTGTGTCGGTTTGCCTGTGTATTATATATATATATATATATATATATATATATATATATATATATATATATATATATATATATATATATATATATATATATATATATATATATATATATATATATATATATATATATATATATATATATATATATATATATATATATATATATATATATATATATATATATATATATATATATATATATATATATGTATATATATATGTATATATATATGTATATATATATATATATATATATATATATATATATATATATATATATATATATATATATATATATATATATATAATATTCAACTCTTATATGAGTTTTTTTACTTTGAAGTTGAAATAAATAAATAAACAAACTGTAGGAGGAATATATACAGTTTTATATATCGGATTCCTCCAAACAATACAATACCACGAAACAAACAGATTCCCTATTACTATAACATTGAGGGTGTCTATTTTCTGGTGTAGTTAGAAGGAATCAGTAACCTTCCAATTTACAAACAAGATCATATTCCCCCTGAACCAGAATAGACACAACACTTGGAATAATAATAATAATAATAATAATAATAATAATAATAATAATAATAATAATATTCAGGTGTTAACTTACGAATCATCAAACAACCCAGTGAACCAATTTGATATGTGTACAGTCGCGGTCAAATATAATCATGCATCCAAATATGGGTAACGCACGAAAGAGTTTGACAGGTTCCCTCTGTTCCTGAGATGATAAACTTTCCAATAAATAGGTTAACTATCATCTTTTAATTAAGTACAACTGACTAGACTTTGAAACAAGTTCCTCCCCTATAGGTGGTGTTTCGAGACAGTAATTAAAAGCTTCATTTGCCTCCAATTTTCTAACTACATCACAGAATCCCTTAAGTCGATGAAACTAGATGTTAAAAGAAACTTGTTACCTTAAAGCTTCTGTCCATGGGGTTTTATGTTACTAATTACACATGTTGCCATCTCTGACTGTTACTCCCAACTGGTGTTTCTAATAACAATGTATACAGCTACTTGTTTACCCATCATCCAGGCATGCTACACACCTCAATACAAACTCCAACACACTTCATTGGTCATAACTGTCAGGAAAATGTATTATCTTTTCAATATCTGAATACAAATATCCTGATCTTGGGAATATCCCCTAGATCTAGGGTTTTCCCCCATTAAAACCGTTTCCAAGGCTCTCATAATATTGTAAAGGAAGGGGGGGGGGAGGGGGAGGGGGAGTAATAATAACAAAATACATACCAATACTTTCTAACCATCATGGGATTAAAACACAATGAAATAAATTCATTTTAAGGCCATTAAAAAACAAAACAGCAATGAAACGCGGGAGGACTTTGGAACTCAGTACTGACAATGAATGACTTGACAGATTCTCCATCCCTCACTATTTAGACTGGTATCATGGCCTTGACCTGTATGGTATGAGTACCACCTTCACTCGTGCTTTACATGCGTCAGTATGGGATACCCAAGGCCTATACAGACTCACACAGTCTAACTAGGCCGTGGGGATACCGGTCCATGTGGTTGACAAGATCAAGAGAGAAACGTAGTAGATGAAGGGACAAAGATATTCTTCCTACAGAGAGTGGAAATTATTTGTCCCGGACTTATAACTTTATATTTCTGGGTTATTTAGAAAACAATTTTATAATCACCTTTATTAACTCTTAAAATCACATCACTAAGAATAATAAATGTAATGTATGTCGTAATATTTAAGCCATCTAATATTAAAAACACATTAGGGTGAAAGAGATATATAGCTTGACATTACCTTAAGAGAATTATTCACTCGAGTTTGATTAACTTTTATTTAGAATAGACCTGGCAACACTGAGGATGTATCTTATTTAGAATAGACCTGGCAACACTGAGGATGTATCAATATAATATTGTGTAGCATTAAAGTTCCACAATGCATTTAGCCATTGTACAATATCAAGTATTCATTATATAATAAACTTTACAATACATGCTGAGTGGGTAAACAATTAAATATCTATATTGCCACCTTGTGTTAAATGCAGAACAGACAAGTGATTAGTGAACAAGTAACAAGTGAACAGATATTAACGAGAATAACATTGCCCTTTGTGTCTTAAGGTGATGTGAGGGTTGTGACATGTTTCTATACCAAGGAAGCAGGAGTTACTATAGGTTATGCCATCACTACCACACACAGGGTCCACATAGAGGGGGCAGACAACACCACAGACTTTGGAATCACCTGTAGGAAAGAATGTGATCAGATTCATTCAGCTACAATATTATCTCCCTCTGTTAAATAATTGTCAGATACATTTTAGCACCGTCTTTATATGCCAACGTTGTCTCACATTTCTTAATTTTACCCTCTGATTACTTTATGACTTTCAGTGATGTCATCAGAGCTATTATTCTCAATGTTGTACATGGATTTAACTCATAAATAGACTGAAAACCTATACATGCTGTGTGTGTGTGTGTGTGTGTGTGTAACTCGACTCAACGACTTCAACTAACAAGGACACATTCATACTAGTGTATATATGTGTGTTTGTGTAACTAATTAAACAAGGTTTATAATTACGTGACTCCACGACTTCAACTAACAAGGACATTCTCCCTGGCATTCCAACCGGAGGTGCGGATTTTCACAGCGAGCACCTCTGAAGTGACAATCATTGGAGTACGTCTGGCCGTTGGATCCACACACAGGATCGTATAGTGCGAAGCAGATAGGGTTGGGATTACACTTCCGATAACCTGTAAAAATAATTCGAGTCTCATACCAAGTACTACGTGTTTTAACATCAATATACCCTTAATATTCTAATGGGGTAAATAAGACTTATATTTGTATTATATATAAACAAGAAAGAGTAAGAGGAGCTTCTCTTGTTGGTGATTCAGAAGGTCTGATTTTTGTACACTGATCAGATGACTTTACTTGGTTCAGGGAAAATGTTGGAATTCAAAGGTTACAAAATTCTTTACCGACCGTTAGGAATTAAAAAGTAACTTACCAGCCACCAGAGCCATCAGTGCCACCAGTGCCACCAGAGTCACGATACGTGCCATCTTTCTGTAAACAACTACATCATATGAAACAAATGATCAAACTTTTGTTGTGAGGCCTTGCAACAACCGCCTCTAAATGCGTCAAAAATATTGTATGTGTGTATGTGTGTGTGTATTTGTATAATTATGTATGTGTGTGTGTGTGTGTGTGTGACTTACGGACATCACAGGGTAAGTCTTGTTATTATAATATAAACCTTATAATATACTGGATATTTTAATGGTGAGTGACACAAAACCAAGGTGGGTTTTCAACAATGAAATATGGGGAAATGGTTTGAGGAATCCCCAAGTGATTAACTAGATGGACTGTATATGAGTAACAATATAATATGACTCGAGGGAAAAGGATTGAAGGAAAGAGTTATTTGGTCCTCACCTAAAGGAACACAGCAATGCACTGAAGGTCTCACTCTCACTTTGTATACCTGAATATATACAGGAAAACATTCAGCCTTCGTGGCAGCAAACGTTAGTGCCAAAACATTATTATTATAACATTTTAATCTGCACTCAATTTCATCAACATTGAATGAAACTTGTACAGCATTATTATCACAAGTAGGGAAACAAAGACTGTAAATCTAAATACTCTTAAAGATTTACTGTATTATCAACAAAGTGAAATAACCAAGATATTTGAAATTAAGATATGGTAAGAATGTATCGTACAATATCCTTGGGATTTCCAAGTAATGATGATGCATATAGGAGAAAATGAAGGCCGTGTTAGGGAGGAGACAGAGGAATGACAACAAGCATGAAGGAAAAAATTAAGGAAAGAAGGAAAGTTGTAGAGGAAAGGGATTGGCTCAGATCCGAAGAGGTGCCAAAGCCGTTATTACCTTATTATCTTTGCAGGGAATGCCCCCTATACGACGATAGAGTGATATAACAAAACAATGAGAAACTCCAAGATAATAATATTGGTGAACAAATACAGACCAGAGTGGACGGATTAAAATGCTATTACATTCATGGAAAATATTTATAGTATTTCCTCTTCGTTAACTGGGAAATTATCCAGTAAATAAGTTGCACCATCATCTAATTTACTTCGATTACATATATAGTCACTATTCAAAATAATAACATCATATGAACACGTGAAAACATTAGACAGCAATTTGTTTGAATTATCTGTGTGTGGATGATTATTTTGGACCACCACTCTATAGTCTATACTCACGATCCAAAGTGTTGCTGCCTTCTCGTCTGACTGCAAGGTGAAGACTGGCTCAACCAACAGACCGACTGGTGTATTAAATAGGAAAGGAGTTCACTGTCCACAGACCATAAACCGGTAGTCACACACACACACACACACAAGGAAAATTTTAAGGCGAGTGAGATAAAAAGTGGTTTGTGAAGGACTGTTCAAAGTAAGTGAAGTGTGTCTATACTGGTTAAAAAGAGGCTGGAGGGAATATATATGTAGATGAGTGGGGGGTTGATAGGTGTGTATTATGTTTGTGTGTGGGGGGGGGGGGGGGCGGGTTTGTCTATGTTTTATGTGTGTCGGTTTGCCTGTGTATTATATATATAATATTCAACTCTTATATGAGTTTTTTTACTTTGAAGTTGAAATAAATAAATAGACAAACTGTAGGAGGAATATATACAGTTTTATATATCGGATTCCTCCAAACAATACAATACCACGAAACAAACAGATTCCCTATTACTATAACATTGAGGGTGTCTATTTTCTGGTGTAGTTAGAAGGAATCAGTAACCTTCCAATTTACAAACAAGATCATATTCCCCCTGAACCAGAATAGACACAACACTTGGAATAATAATAATAATAATAATAATAATAATAATAATAATAATAATATACAGGTGTTAACTTACGAATCATCAAACAACCCAGTGAACCAATTTGATATGTGTACAGTCGCGGTCAAATATAATCATGCATCCAAATAGGAGTAACTCACGAAAGAGTTTGACAGGTTTCCTCTGTTCCTGAGATGATAAACTTTCCAATAAATAGGTTAACTATCATCTTTTAATTTAGTACAACTGACTAGACTTTGAAACAAGTTCCTTCCCTATAGGTGGTGTTTCGAGACAGTAATTAAAAGCTTCATTTGCCTCCAATTTTCTAACTACATCACAGAGTCCCTTAAGTTGATGAAACTTGATGTTAAAAGAAACTTGTTACCTTAAAGCTTCTGTCCATGGGGTTTTATGTTACTAATTACACATGTTGCCATCTCTGACTGTTACTCCCAACTGGTGTTTCTAATAACAATGTATACAGCTACTTGTTTACCTATCATCCAGGCATGCTACACACCTCAATACAAACTCCAACACACTTCATTGGTCATAACTGTCAGGAAAATGTATTATCTTTTCAATATCTGAATACAAATATCCTGATCTTGGGAATATCCCCTAGATCTAGGGTTTTCCCCCATTAAAACCGTTTCCAAGGCTCTCATAATATTGTAAAGGAAGGGGGGGGGGGGGAGGGGGAGTAATAATAACAAAATACATACCAATACTTTCTAACCATCATGGGATTAAAAAACAATGAAATAAATTCATTTTAAGGCCATTAAAAAACAAAACAGCAATGAAACGCGGGAGGACTTTGGAACTCAGTACTGACAATGAATGACTTGACAGATTCTCCATCCCTCACTATTTAGACTGGTATCATGGCCTTGACCTGTATGGTATGAGTACCACCTTCACTCGTGCTTTACACGCGTCAGTATGGGATACCCAAGGCCTATACAGACTCACACAGTCTAACTAGGCCGTGGGGATACCGGTCCATGTGGTTGACAAGATCAAGAGAGAAACGTAGTAGATGAAGGGACAAAGATATTCTTCCTACAGAGGGTGGAAATTATTTGTCCCGGACTTATAACTTTATATTTCTGGGTTATTTAGAAAACAATTTTATAATCACCTTTATTAACTCTTAAAATCACATCACTAAGAATAATAAATGTAATGTATGTCGTAATATTTAATCCATCTAATATTAAAAACACATTAGGGTGAAAGAGATATATAGCTTGACATTATCTTAAGAGAACTATTCACTCGAGTTTGATTAACTTTTATTTAGAATAGACCTGGCAACACTGAGGATGTATCTTATTTAGAATAGACCTGGCAACACTGGGGATGTATCTTATTTAGAATAGACCTGGCAACACTGAGGATGTATCTTATTTAGAATAGACCTGGCAACACTGAGGATGTATCAATATAATATTGTGTAGCATTAAAGTTCCACAATGCATTTAGCCATTGTACAATATCAAGTATTCATTATATAATAAACTTTACAATACATGCTGAGTGGGTAAACAATTAAATATCTATATTGCCACCTTGTGTTAAATGCAGAACAGACAAGTGATTAGTGAACAAGTAACAAGTGAACAGATATTAACGAGAATAACATTGCCCTTTGTGTCTTAAGGTGATGTGAGGGTTGTGACATGTTTCTATACCAAGGAAGCAGGAGTTACTATAGGTTATGCCATCACTACCACACACAGGGTCCACATAGAGGGGGCAGACAACACCACAGACTTTGGAATCACCTGTAGGAAAGAATGTGATCAGATTCATTCAGCTACAATATTATCTCCCTCTGTTAAATAATTGTCAGATACATTTTAGCACCGTCTTTATATGCCAACGTTGTCTCACATTTCTTAATTTTACCCTCTGATTACTTTATGACTTTCAGTGATGTCATCAGAGCTATTATTCTCAATGTTGTACATGGATTTAACTCATAAATAGACTGAAAACCTATACATGCTGTGTGTGTGTGTGTGTGTAACTCGACTCCACGACTTCAACTAACAAGGACACATTCATACTAGTGTGTATATATGTGTGTTTGTGTAACTAATTAAACAAGGTTTATAATTACGTGACTCCACGACTTCAACTAACAAGGACATTCTCCCTGGCATTCCAACCGGAGGTGCGGATTTTCACAGCGAGCACCTCTGAAGTGACAATCATTGGAGTACGTCTGGCCGTTGGATCCACACACAGGATCGTATAGTGCGAAGCAGATAGGGTTGGGATTACACTTCCGATAACCTGTAAAAATAATTCGAGTCTCATACCAAGTACTACGTGTTTTAACATCAATATACCCTTAATATTCTAATGGGGTAAATAAGACTTATATTTGTATTATATATAAACAAGAAAGAGTAAGAGGAGCTTCTCTTGTTGGTGATTTAGAAGGTCTGATTTTTGTACACTGATCAGATGACTTTACTTGGTTCAGGGAAAATGTTGGAATTCAAAGGTTACAAAATATTTTACCGACCGTGAGGAATTAAAAAGTAACTTACCAGCCACCAGAGCCATCAGTGCCACCAGTGCCACTAGAGTCAAGATACGTGCCATCTTTCTGTAAACAACCACATCATATGAAACAAATGATCAAACTTGTGTTGTGAGGCCTTGCAACAACCGCCTCTAAATGCGTCAAAAATATTGTATGTGTGTATGTGTGTGTGTATTTGTATAATTATGTATGTGTGTGTGTGTGTGTGACTTATGAACATCACAGGGTAAGTCTTGTTATTATAATATAAACCTTATAATATACTGGATATTTTAATGGTGAGTGACACAAAACCAAGGTGGGTTTTCAACAATGAAATATGGGGAAATGGTTTGAGGAATCCCCAAGTGATTAACTAGATGGACTGTATATGAGTAACAATATAATATGACTCGAGGGAAAAGGATTGAAGGAGAGTTATTTGGTCCTCACCTAAAGGAACACAGCAATGCACTGAGGGTCTCACTCTCACTTTGTATACCTGAATATATACATGAAAACATTCAGCCTACGTGGCAGCAAACGTTAGTGCCAAAACATTATTATTATAACATTTTAATCAGCACTCAATTTCATCAACATTGAATGAAACTTGTACAGCATTATTATCACGAGTAGGGAAACAAAGACTGTAAATCTAAATACTCTTAAAAGATTTACTGTATTATCAACAAAGGGAAATAACCAAGATATTTGAAATTAAGATATGGTAAGAATGTATCGTACAATATCCGTGTTAGGGAGGAGACAGAGGAATGACAACAAGCATGAAGGAAAAAATTAAGGAAAGAAGGAAAGTTGTAGAGGAAAGGGATTGGCTCAGATCCGAAGAGGTGCCAAAGCCGTTATTACCTTATTATCTTTGCAGGGAATGCCCCCTATACGACGATAGAGTGATATAACAAAACAATGAGAAACTCCAAGATAATAATATTGGTGAACAAATACAGACCAGAGTGGACGGATTAAAATGCTATTACATTCATGGTAAATATTTATAGTATTTCCTCTGTTCGTTAACTGGGAAATTATCTAATAAATAAGTTGCACCATCATCTAATTTACTTCAATCACATATATAGTCACTATTCAAAATAATAACATCATATGAACACGTGAAAACATTAGACAGCAATTTCTTTGAATTATCTGTGTGTGGATGATTATTTTGGACCACCACTCTATAGTCTATACTCACGATCCAAAGTGTTGCTGCCTTCTCGTCTGACTGCAAGGTGAAGACTGGCTCAACCAACAGACCGACTGGTGTATTAAATAGGAAAGGAGTTCACTGTCCACAGACCATAAACCGGTAGTCACACACACACACACACACACACACACAAGGAAAATTTTAAGGCGAGTGAGATAAAAAGTGGTTTGTGAAGGACTGGTCAAAGTAAGTGAAGTGTGTCTATACTGGTTAAAAAGAGGCTGGAGGGAATATATATGTAGATGAGTGGGGGGTTGATAGGTGTGTATTATGTGTGTGTGTGTGTGGGGGGGGGAGGCTGTATGTGGGGTGGGGGCGGGTTTGTCTATGTTTTATGTGTGTCGGTTTTCCTGTGTATTATATATATATATATATATATATATATATATATATATATATATATATATATATATATATATATATATATATATATATATATATATATATATATATATATATATAATATTCAACTCTTATATGAGTTTTTTTACTTTGAAGTTGAAATAAATAAATAAACAAACTGTAGGAGGAATATATACAGTTTTATATATCGGATTCCTCCAAACTATACAATACCACGAAACAAACAGATTCCCTATTACTATAACATTGAGGGTGTCTATTTTCTGGTGTAGTTAGAAGGAATCAGTAACCTTCCAATTTACAAACAAGATCATATTCCCCCTGAACCAGAATAGACACAACACTTGGAATAATAATAATAATAATAATAATAATAATAATAATAATAATAATATCCAGGTGTTAACTTACGAATCATCAAACAACCCAGTGAACCAATTTGATATGTGTACAGTCGCGGTCAAATATAATCATGCATCCAAATATGGGTAACGCACGAAAGAGTTTGACAGGTTCCCTCTGTTCCTGAGATGATAAACTTTCCAATAAATAGGTTAACTATCATCTTTTAATTTAGTTATTTAAGTCGATGAAACTTGAAGTTAAAAGAAACTTGTTACCTTAAAGCTTCTGTCCATGGGGTTTTATGTTACTAATTACACATGTTGCCATCTCTGACTGTTACTCCCAACTGGTGTTTCTAATAACAATGTATACAGCTACTTGTTTACCCATCATCCAGGCATGCTACACACCTCAATACAAACTCCAACACACTTCATTGGTCATAACTGTCAGGAAAATGTATTATCTTTTCAATATCTGAATACAAATATCCTGATCTTGGGAATATCCCCTAGATCTAGGGTTTTCCCCCATTAAAACCGTTTCCAAGGCTCTCACAATATTGTAAAGGAAGGGGGGGGGGGGGGGGAGGGGGAGTAATAATAACAAAATACATACCAATACTTTCTAACCATCATGGGATTAAAAAACAATGAAATAAATGCATTTTAAGGCCATTAAAAAACAAAACAGCAATGAAACGCGGGAGGACTTTGGAACTCAGTACTGACAATGAATGACTTGACAGATTCTCCATCCCTCACTATTTAGACTGGTATCATGGCCTTGACCTGTATGGTATGAGTACCACCTTCACTCGTGCTTTACACGCGTCAGTATGGGATACCCAAGGCCTATACAGACTCACACAGTCTAACTAGGCCGTGGGGATACCGGTCCATGTGGTTGACAAGATCAAGAGAGAAACGTAGTAGATGAAGGGACAAAGATATTCTTCCTACAGGGGGTGGAAATTATTTGTCCCGGACTTATAACTTTATATTTCTGGGTTATTTAGAAAACAATTTTATAATCACCTTTATTAATTCTTAAAATCACATCACTAAGAATAATAAATGTAATGTATGTCGTAATATTTAAGCCATCTAATATTAAAAACACATTAGGGTGAAAGAGATATATAGCTTGACATTATCTTAAGAGAATTATTCACTCGAGTTTGATTAACTTTTATTTAGAATAGACCTGGCAACACTGAGGATGTATCTTATTTAGAATAGACCTGGCAACACTGAGGATGTATCAATATAATATTGTGTAGCATTAAAGTTCCACAATGCATTTAGCCATTGTACAATATCAAGTATTCATTATATAATAAACTTTACAATACATGCTGAGTGGGTAAACAATTAAATATCTATATTGCCACCTTGTGTTAAATGCAGAACAGACAAGTGATTAGTGAACAAGTAACAAGTGAAC
The DNA here is from genome assembly GCA_034508575.1 of Petrolisthes manimaculis. Taxonomy (NCBI): domain Eukaryota; kingdom Metazoa; phylum Arthropoda; class Malacostraca; order Decapoda; family Porcellanidae; genus Petrolisthes; species Petrolisthes manimaculis. Next base: position 486,531 of record JAWZYT010000149.1, on the reverse strand, counting down.
AGATATTAACGAGAATAACATTGCCCTTTGTGTCTTAAGGTGATGTGAGGGTTGTGACATGTTTCTATACCAAGGAAGCAGGAGTTACTATAGGTTATGCCATCACTACCACACACAGGGTCCACATAGAGGGGGCAGACAACACCACAGACTTTGGAATCACCTGTAGGAAAGAATGTGATCAGATTCATTCAGCTACAATATTATCTCCCTCTGTTAAATAATTGTCAGATACATTTTAGCACCGTCTTTATATGCCAACGTTGTCTCACATTTCTTAATTTTACCCTCTGATTACTTTATGACTTTCAGTGATGTCACCACAGCTATTATTCTCAATGTTGTACATGGATTTAACTCATAAATAGACTGAAAACCTATACATGCTGTGTGTGTGTGTGTGTGTGTGTGTAACTCGACTCCACGACTTCAACTAACAAGGACACATTCATACTAGTGTATATGTGTGTGTTTGTGTAACTAATTAAACAAGGTTTATAATTACGTGACTCCACGACTTCAACTAACAAGGACATTCTCCCTGGCATTCCAACCGGAGGTGCTGATTTTCACAGCGAGCACCTCTGAAGTGACAATCATTGGAGTACGTCTGGCCGTTGGATCCACACACAGGATCGTATAGTGCTATGCAGATAGGGTTGGGATTACACTTCCGATAACCTGTAAAAATAATTCGAGTCACATACCAAGTACTACGTGTTTTAACATCAATATACCCTTAATATTCTAATGGGGTAAATAAGGCTTATATTTGTATTATATATAAACAAGAAAGAGTAAGAGGAGCTTCTCTTGTTGGTGATTTAGAAGGTCTGATTTTTGTACACTGATCAGATGACTTTACTTGGTTCAGGGAAAATGTTGGAATTCAAAGGTTACAAAATACATTACCGACCGTTAGGAATTAAAAAGTAACTTACCATCCACCAGAGCCATCAGTGCCACCAGTGCCACCAGAGTCACGATACGTGCCATCTTTCTGTAAACAACCACATCATATGAAACAAATGATCAAACTTGTGTTGTGAGGCCTTGCAACAACCGCCTCTAAATCCGTCAAAAATATTGTATGTGTGTATGTGTGTGTGTATTTGTATAATTATGTATGTGTGTGTGTGTGTGTGTGTGTGACTTACGGACATCACAGGGTAAGTCTTGTTATTATAATATAAACCTTATAATATACTGGATATTTTAATGGTGAGTGACACAAAACCAAGGTGGGTTTTCAACAATGAAATATGGGGAAATGGTTTGAGGAATCCCCAAGTGATTAACTAGATGGACTGTATATGAGTAACAATATAATATGACTCGAGGGAAAAGGATTGATGGAAAGAGTTATTTGGTCCTCACCTAAAGGAACACAGCAATGCACTGAGGGTCTCACTCTCACTTTGTATACCTGAATATATACATGAAAACATTCAGCCTACGTGGCAGCAAACGTTGGTGCCAAAACATTATTATTATAACATTTTAATCAGCACTCAATTTCATCAACATTGAATGAAACTTGTACAGCATATTATTATCACAAGTAGGGAAACAAAGACTGTAAATCTAAATACTCTTAAAAGATTTACTGTATTATCAACAAAGGGAAATAACCAAGATATTTGAAATTAAGATATGGTAAGAATGTATCGTACAATATCCTTGGGATTTCCAAGTAATGATGATGCATATAGGAGAAAATGAAGGCCGTGTTAGGGAGGAGACAGAGGAATGACAACAAGCATGAAGGAAAAAATTAAGGAAAGAAAGAAAGTTGTAGAGGAAAGGGATTGGCTCAGATCCGAAGAAGTGCCAAAGCCGTTATTACCTTATTATCTTTGCAGGGAATGCCCCCTATACGACGATAGTGATATAACAAAACAATGAGAAACTCCAAGATAATAATATTGGTGAACAAATACAGACCAGAGTGGACGGATTAAAATGCTATTACATTCATGGTAAATATTTATAGTATTTCCTCTTCGTTAACTGGGAAATTATCCAATAAATAAGTTGCACCATCATCTAATTTACTTTGATCACATACATATATAGTCACTATTCAAAATAATAACATCATATGAACACGTGAAAACATTAGACAGCAATTTGTTTGAATTATCTGTGTGTGGATGATTATTTTGGACCACCACTCTATAGTCTATACTCACGATCCAAAGTGTTGCTGCCTTCTCGTCTGACTTCAAGGTGAAGACTGGCTCAACCAACAGACCGACTGGTGTATTAAATAGGAAATGAGTTCACTGTCCACAGACCATAAACCGGTAGTCACACACACACACACACACAAGGAAAATTTTAAGGCGAGTGAGATAAAAAGTGGTTTGTGAAGGACTGTTCAAAATAAGTGAAGTGTGTCTATACTGGTTAAAAAGAGGCTGGAGGGAATAATTATATATGTAGATGAGTGGGGGGTTGATAGGTGTGTATTATGTGTGTGTGGGGTGGGGGAGGCTGTATGGGGGGGGGAGGCGGGTTTGTCTATGTTTTATGTGTGTCGGTTTGCCTGTGTATTATATATATATATATATATATATATATATATATATATATATATATATATATATATATATATATATATATATATATATATATATATATATATATATATATATATATATATATATATATATATATATATATATATATATATATATATATATATATATATATATATATATATATATATATATATATATATATATATATATATATATATATATATATATATATATATATATATATATATATATATATATATATATATATATATATATATATATATATATATATATATATATATATATATATATATATATATATATATATATATATATATATATATATATATATATATATATATATATATATATATATATATATATATATATATATATATAATATTCAACTCTTATATGAGTTTTTGAAGTTGAAATAAATAAATAAACAAACTGTAGGAGGAATATATACAGTTTTATATATCGGATTCCTCCAAACTATACAATACCACGAAACAAACAGATTCCCTATTACTATAACATTGAGGGTGTCTATTTACTGGTGTAGTTAGAAGGAATCAGTAACCTTCCAATTTACAAACAAGATCATATTCCCCCTGAACCAGAATAGACACAACACTTGGAATAATAATAATAATAATAATAATAATAATGATAATGATAATGATAATAATAATAATAATAATAATATACAGGTGTTAACTTACGAATAATCAAACAACCCAGTGAACCAATTTGATATGTGTACAGTAGCGGTCAAATATAATCATGCATCCAAATAGGAGTAACGCACGAAAGAGTTTGACAGGTTCCCTCTGTTCCTGAGATGATAAACTTTCCAATAAATAGGTTAACTATCATCTTTTAATTTAGTACAACTGACTAGACTTTGAAACAAGTTCCTTCCCTATAGGTGGTGTTTCGAGACAGTAATTAAAAGCTTCATTTGCCTCCAATTTTCTAACTACATCACAGAGTCCCTTAAGTCGATGAAACTTGATGTTAAAAGAAACTTGTTACACTTAAAGCTTCTGTCCATGGGGTTTTATGTTACTAATTACACATGTTGCCATCTCTGACTGTTACTCCCAACTGGTGTTTCTAATAACAATGTATACAGCTACTTGTTTACCTATCATCCAGGCATGCTACACACCTCAATACAAACTCCAACACACTTCATTAGTCATAACTGTCAGGAAAATGTATTATCTTTTCAATATCTGAATACAAATATCCTGATCTTGGGAATATCCCCTAGATCTAGGGTTTTCCCCCATTAAAACCCCGTTTCCAAGGCTCTCACAATATTGAAAAGGAAGGGGGGGGGGAGGGGGAGGAATAATAACAAAATACATACCGATACTTTTTAACCATCATGGGATTAAAACACAATGAAATAAATTCATTTTAAGGCCATTAAAAAACAAAACAGCAATGAAACGCGGGAGGACTTTGGAACTCAGTACTGACAATGAATGACTTGACAGATTCTCCATCCCTCACTATTTAGACTTGTATCATGGCCTTGACCTGTATGGTATGAGTACCACCTTCACTCGTGCTTTACATGCGTCAGTATGGGATACCCAAGGCCTATACAGACTCACACAGTCTAACTAGGCCGTGGGGATACCGGTCCATGTGGTTGACAAGATCAAGAGAGAAACGTAGTAGATGAAGGGACAAAGATATTCTTCCTACAGAGGGTGGAAATTATTTGTCCCGGACTTATAACTTTATATTTCTGGGTTATTTAGAAAACAATTTTATAATCACCTTTATTAACTCTTAAAATCACATCACTAAGAATAATAAATGTAATGTATGTCGTAATATTTAAGCCATCTAATATTAAAAACACATTAGGGTGAAAGAGATATATAGCTTGACATTACCTTAAGAGAATTATTCACTCGAGTTTGATTAACTTTTATTTAGAATAGACCTGGCAACACTGAGGATGTATCAATATAATATTGTGTAGCATTAAAGTTCCACAATGCATTTAGCCATTGTACAATATCAAGTATTCATTATATAATAAACTTTACAATACATGCTGAGTGGGTAAACAATTAAATATCTATATTGTCACCTTGTGTTAAATGCAGAACAGACAAGTGATTAGTGAACAAGTAACAAGTGAACAGATATTAACGAGAATAACATTGCCCTTTGTGTCTTAAGGTGATGTGAGGGTTGTGACATGTTTCTATACCAAGGAAGCAGGAGTTACTATAGGTTATACCATCACTACCACACACAGGGTCCACATAGAGGGGGCAGGCAACACCACAGACTTTGGAATCACCTGTAGGAAAGAATGTGATCAGATTCATTCAGCTACAATATTATCTCCCTCTGTTAAATAATTGTCAGATACATTTTAGCACCGTCTTTATATGCCAACGTTGTCTCACATTTCTTAATTTTACCCTCTGATTACTTTATGACTTTCAGTGATGTCACCAGAGCTATTATTCTCAATGTTGTAAATGGATTTAACTCATAAATAGACTGAAAACCTATACATGCTGTGTGTGTGTGTGTGTGTGTGTGTAACTCGACTCCACGACTTCAACTAACAAGGACACATTCATACTAGTGTATATGTGTGTGTTTGTGTAACTAATTAAACAAGGTTTATAATTACGTGACTCCACCACTTCAACTAACAAGGACATTCTCCCTGGCATTCCAACCGGAGGTGCGGATTTTCACAGCGAGCACCTCTGAAGTGACAATCGTTGGAGTACGTCTGGCCGTTGGACCCACACACAGGATCGTATAGTGCTATGCAGATAGGGTTGGGATTACACTTCCGATAACCTGTAAAAATAATTCGAGTCGCATACCAAGTACTACGTGTTTTAACATCAATATACCCTTAATATTCTAATGGGGTAAATAAGACTTATATTTGTATTATATATAAACAAGAAAGAGTAAGAGGAGCTTCTCTTGTTGGTGATTTAGAAGGTCTGATTTTTGTACACTGATCAGATGACTTTACTTGGTTCAGGGAAAATGTTGGAATTCAAAGGTTACAAAATACTTTACCGACCGTGAGGAATTAAAAAGTAACTTACCAGCCACCAGAGCCATCAGTGCCACCAGTGCCACCAGAGTCACGATACGTGCCATCTTTCTGTAAACAACCACATCATATGAAACAAATGATCAAACTTGTGTTGTGAGGCCTTGCAACCGCCTCTAAATGCGTCAAAAATATTGTATGTGTGTATGTGTGTGTGTATTTGTATAATTATGTATGTGTGTGTGTGTGTGTGTGTGTGTGTGTGTGTGTGTGTGTGACTTACGGACATCACAGGGTAAGTCTTGTTATTATAATATAAACCTTATAATATACTGGATATTTTAATGGTGAGTGACACAAAACCAAGGTGGGTTTTCAACAATGAAATATGGGGAAATGGTTTGAGGAATCCCCAAGTGATTAACTAGATGGACTGTATATGAGTAACAATATAATATGACTCGAGGGAAAAGGATTGAAGGAAAGAGTTATTTGGTCCTCACCTAAAGGAACACAGCAATGCACTGAGGGTCTCACTCTCACTTTGTATACCTGAATATATACAGGAAAACATTCAGCCTACGTGGCAGCAAACGTTGGTGCCAAAACATTATTATTATAACATTTTAATCAGCACTCAATTTCATCAACATTGAATGAAACTTGTACAGCGTTATTATCACGAGTAGGGAAACAAAGACTTTAAATCTAAATACTCTTAAAAGATTTACTGTATTATCAACAAAGGGAAATAACCAAGATATTTGAAATTAAGATATGGTAAGAATGTATCGTACAATATCCTTGGGATTTCCAAGTAATGATGATGCATATAGGAGAAAATGAAGGCCGTGTTAGGGAGGAGACAGAGGAATGACAACAAGCATGAAGGAAAAAATTAAGGAAAGAAGGAAAGTTGTAGAGGAAAGGGATTGGCTCAGATCCGAAGAGGTGCCAAAGCCGTTATTACCTTATTATCTTTGCAGGGAATGCCCCCTATACGACGATAGAGTGATATAACAAAGCAATGAGAAACTCCAAGATAATAATATTGGTGAACTAATACAGACCAGAGTGGACGGATTAAAATGCTATTACATTCATGGAAAATATTTATAGTATTTCCTCTTCGTTAACTGGGAAATTATCTAATAAATAAGTTGCACCATCATCTAATTTACTTTGATCACATACATATTATATAGTCACTATTCAAAATAATAACATCATATAAACACGTGAAAACATTAGACAGCAATTTGTTTGAATTATCTGTGTGTGGATGATTATTTTGGACCACCACTGTCCACCACTCTATAGTCTATACTCACGATCCAAAGTGTTGCTGCCTTCTCGTCTGACTGCAAGGTGAAGACTGGCTCAAACAACAGACCGTCTGGCTCATCAAAGTTCGACCAGACCGTCTTGTGTATAATAACAGTGTGACCACTCACGAAATGGACAAATCCCAAGACTGACCCATAAAAATAGCCAAGACAGACAAAAAAATCCCAAGATTCCTAATAATACTCTTCATTATTTGTATAACTATTTTCACAAAATAAGGTATAATTGACCTTATATATCACCGTACAAATGACAATTGAAGGAAGGAGGAAAAAAGGCGGAAACCCCCTCATGATTAGAAGCAATATTCGTCCTTACGAACTATTTACATAAATATTAAAATTCACACGAGTTCCCTTTAGGCTGGTAGTCTGGTACCCACCTCCCTATCCCTGGCGATGCCTGCTGGCCACTATATGTCCCGTGGTTGAGCTATATAATTATAAAGAAATTACAATTCAAATTTGTCATATAAAATGTTGTCTTGTGTGTACCATTAATGCATACGGAAAGACAAATTTGACACTTGTAAATATCATCAAAAATTCCCAAGATCAGTGGCTTTTTTGCATAAAAAATCCCAGATCCCAAGACTAGGTGAAAAAAATCCAAGATCTTGGGAAAAAAGCCAAAGAGTGGTCACACTGGGTGTATTAACAATAAGCCCGTAGTCACACGCACACACACACACTTCGATTTTTCCCGCTACAAAGTGAGAGTGAGACCCTCAGTGCATTGCTGTGTTCCTTTAGGTGAGGACCAAATAACTCTTTCCTTCAATCCTTTTCCCTCGAGTCATATTATATTGTTACTCATATACAGTCCATCCAGTTAATCACTTGGGGATTCCTCAAACCATTTCCCCATATTTCATTGTTGAAAACCCACCTTGGTTTTGTGTCACTCACCATTAAAATATCCAGTATATTATAAGGTTTATATTATAATAACAAGACTTACCCTGTGATGTCCGTAAGTCACACACACACACACACACACACACACATACATAATTATACAAATATGTATATGTATTCTCACTGTCTTAGTATATTATCAATTAAATCACAGTTCAGAGAAATACCTGACTGACTGGACGTAATTATTAATTGAGAACAGAGGTCTAATATTACATACATAGGTAGGTCCACCATTCATTTACAATATCCATAACCATATACATACATACAGAAAGCTCACTTCATCCAGATGTGTGTATGCACAGTAACCACAGGAGAAACCAAAGGCAGAACAGTAATTACTTTTGTATATTCAGCCAGAGTGGTACAGATACATACACTAAGACAAAAGGATCTGACCAGACCAAAGCCTATACCAAGTCTTCAGTACACCTGTCAACCTAACCTTCAACCCTCAGTTCATAATTTATCACATCTAAAATGACCATAACTCATTAACATGACTATTAGGCATGACTATTATATTTCTTACATGGAGGTTTGTTGATTTGGTTATAATTTTGACACCAGCCCAGTTCATAAATGGCTTTGCGTTAGAATAAACCACTAGTTAGCTGAGTTGTCCTAAAGCTATACTTGTGTTGTGTTGTATTATCCTTATATCGAAGTCTATACCCGTCTGTCCTATATAGAATTTATTACCGTACATACATTGCCGTACATACATAAGTAGGAAGAGACAGTGTGTATTAAGTAGAGAAAGACTGAGTGTATTAAGTAGGAAGAGACAGTGTGTATTAAGTAGGAAGAGACAGTGTGTATTAAGTAGATAGAGACAGTGTGTATTAAGTAGGAAGAGACAGTGTGTATTAAGTAGGAAGAGACAGTGTGTATTAAGTAGGAAGAGACAGTGTGTATTAAGTAGATAGAGACAGTGTGTATTAAGTAGGAAGAGACAGTGTGTATTAAGTAGGAAGAGACAGTGTGTATTAAGTAGGAAGAGACAGTGTGTATTAAGTAGGAAGAGACAGTGTGTATTAAGTAGATTCTGAGTGTATTAAGTAGGAAGACACACTCGAAAAATCTTAAGGCAAGTGAGACAAAAAGAGGTTTGTGAAGGAGAGGTGAAAATAAGTACAAGTGTGTCTATACTGGTTTGAAGGAGGCTGGAGGGAATATATATACAGGGTGTTTCAAAAATAGATGGCATAGCTTCGGGATTATGTTCCTTATGTCAAAATAATAAAAAAGGCTATTCATTAAAAGTATTCATTTCCGGTAGATGATGATGACACTCATTAACCGAATTGTAGCAGGGTGTGATACAATACGAAACACGCCATTTGGGAGCATTGTTCGTGAGTAATCGTGAGTCCATAATTAATAAATAACATGTAGATGTGAGGTCTGTATTACGGCAAGGGGGGGGGGGGTTGTACATTTTAAACAGTTTCTCTAAGGCACTCTAAAACATTGTATATGTGCCAGATGTGGGAAATAAAGGCGTAATTCTGAATAGCATGTGGTTTAATATCCTATGACAACTCAGAAACCAAGCGTTTCCAGACATAATTATGTTGATGGGAACTATTTTCAATATTTAGTCATATATAGGGAACATATTCCCGAAGTTATGCCATCTATTTTTGAAACACCCTGTATCAAAGCTATAATTTCCCGATCCCAGATAACCTAAACCAGTGAATTTGGTAACTTACACACACATGCCTATTGATGTCACTAAAAATAATAGATTCATTGGTATTTTATAGGGATGGTAATGCACTGCTAATTAACCTTAAGGGTTGAAGATGCGCTTTTCACCATGATTAATTAAAAATGCTCCAATTGGCTTGAAACTTTAATGGTAACTAGTCTAGATACCTACTTACGTGTAGAAATTTGCTTGATGAAATATGAAAAAAAAAAAAAAAAAAAAAAAAAAAAAAAAATATATATATATATATATATATATATATATATTATATATAATTAATATATCTGAAAATTGCCTTAACACATGCAGGGCAAAGATACGAGTGACGTTATAGTATGGCGAGTGTTTGTGGAGCTTTCTTCTTTGCTTTTCTTTCCATCACCCTAAAAGATTAGTAACTATAGCATAACCAAACAACTATTATTCACATGTTCTTGGCACCTGTATCTTATCTTTAGTAGCTGCCAGCTGGCTGTAATTCCCGGCTTTCAATCTGGGAATTTCAAGTCACCTTCACACGCCCTCAGCAACTGAGCATCTAGAGACGTGCTCCTTTAAATTTTAATAGTTGATATTACGATGAAAAAATAACTAGGCCTGGTTAACCTTGTAAGACAAGAGAGAACATGATAGAGAAGAGGGACAACAAAATCGACTTCAGAGTGGTACCAATTTAATTGTACCAATATTAATATTTTGGCACATTGCCTGAACATACAGTACACTTCCATAAATAATTAAACGAATAATGAAAATGGTTTGAATTTATTTAATCTTTAACGATAGTAATGAGGACTTACCGTGCAGCAAATCCAGCAGTTCCACTCACAACAGACACAAAAATTACTCCATGATTTTTTTGTTGATGGTGTTCACAAAGCTTTCATTTATTTACTATTTCGTTTTCTATCTATCTATAGCTCTGATGCCTCGTTCCCTCTGGGAACTCTCCCCAAGGGGGTGGCCATGACAGAAAAGTCTCCAGTCTTCCCTGTTCAAACACTCCCTCCTCACTCGGTCTTGCCCTCCCCTCCCCCTCATGTTTCTCTCCTTTACATACTCTTCCACTCTGTTCTGCCATCTTACTGGTGGTCTGCCTCTCACACCACATCCCACAACTTCACTTCCATACACCTTCTTTACAAACTCCTCACCTTGCATTCTCTCTACATGTCCAAACCACCTCAAAGTATTACGTTTCACTCTCTCAACCACTCCACACTCAATACCAATTGCCTTCTCACTCATACCACATCTCTTATACACACTCTCATTACTTTCTCCATCCCACCTTGACAGTCCACATGCACCTCTCAAGTAACTCATTTCCACAGCACCTATTCTTGACTGATAAGCCCTACTCCATGTCCATATCTCCGACGCATATGTCAGTGTTGGCAGGATTATACTATTTCGTAGTCCCCGTTTCACTTCCATACTCACACTTCTACCTTTCATTATCCTCCCCAGTGATCCTATGACCTGTCTACCCTTCATTGCTCTCTCCCTTATTTCTCCTTCCATACTTCCATGTTTACACATAACTGTCCCCAAGTACTTAAACTCCTTCACTTCCTCCATCCTCTCATCCCCCAGAGTTATCTCACATTTCGTCCCAGTTGGTACTTCCACTCTGTATGGTGTAGCAAAGTCAATCACTTCAGTTTCTGCTCTTTCAAATACCATCACTTTACTTTTTCCCACATTCACCTTCAGTTTCCTTTGTTTACATACAGACTGAAACTCGTCCACCACTCTCTGCAACTCCCTTTCACTCTCAGCCATCAGCACAGTGTCATCCACAAATAAACTTGCCGCCAAGGACCAATTTACTTCATTCAGCCTCAACTTCACCCCCAGACCATTCACTTTGGCTTTCATCTCTCTCATACAACCATCCATATATATATTGAACAACCATGGTGACATAACACATCCCTGTCTCAGCCCTACATTAATATTAAAACTCTCACTCAGATCACCCTCTACCCGCACACATGCTTTTGCATCTGCATAAAAAGCCTCAATGCCTTTCAGCACCACACGCGAGCTCTGGTTAAGAGGACCGGCCGACACACCTGCCTACCTGCCCCAAGCTACGGACACACACCCTGTATAGGCCCGGCCCGGCACACCAGCATACTCCCATATTCTGTGTGACTATACCAACCTCCCGATCTGTGTGACTCCCTGTGCCCAACCAATAAACTATATCATGTATTCTAGAGTCTGTTAACCCCGAATTACCACAATATAAAAATGGATTTTATTTGACCCTCCTTTCCTTCAATTCTCTCTCTCTCTCTCTCTCTCTCTCTCTCTCTCTCTCTCTCTCTCTCTCTCTCTCTCTCTCTCTCTCTCTCTCTCTCTCTCTCTCTCTCTCTCTCTCTCTCTCTCTCTCTCTCTCCTTCGTGTTTGCTGTCCAATAATAATAATAAATAAATAAATACAAAATAATGTGTTTCAATTTCCTTAGTATAAAATATAAATGTAAACATTAATTATCATATAAATAAATGGGTTTAATATTAATTAATTATCCCATGAAATAAATGGGTTAAATATTAATTAATTATCCCATGAAATAAATGGGTTTAATATCAAATAATTATCCCATGAAATAAATGGGTTTAATATCAAATAATTATCCCATGATATAAATGGGTTTAATATAAAATAATTATCCCATGATATAAATGGGTTAAATTTTAATTAATTATCTCATGATATAAATGGGTTTCATATCAAATAATTATCCCATGAAATAAATGGGTTAAATATTAATTATCTCATTATATAAATGGGTTTAATATCAAATAGTTATCCCATGATATAAATGGGATTAATATTAATCAATAATTTAATAAGGTGTAAATAATTATATATATATATATATATATATATATATATATATATATATATATATATATATATATATATATATATATATATATATATATATATATATATATATATATATATATTAATAAACCTTTGAAAATTGGTAGCAACATTGGAGCAACATGATTTCTCCAAAATATTTAAGGAAACAGGGTCGATATAGATACCATTATATTTATTATTTAATCCTGTTTCCTGACATATTTTGGAGGAATCAATGTACTGTACTCCAAAGTTAGTACAAGGGACTTCTCTGATCTCTCTAAGGTAATTTTAGAGCAAACTGATTCCTCCAAACTATATTATGACGTCACTACAAAGAGAGAGAGAGAAAGAGAGTAAGATGAGTTATGAAGGAGGGTTATGGTAGGGGAGGAGAGGTGTGGAGTGTAAAGGAGGGAGTATATATATGGTAGGGGAGGAGGGGTGTGGGGTGTAAAGGAGGGAGTATATAAAAGAGAGAGAGAGAGAGAGACGAAATTTCTATAATATCCCCATTGGTATCTCTGATTCCCCATATCTAGGGAAAATGTCCCATACTTGGCAACACATACAGAGAGAAAGTTGGCTCAAAACTAATGTTTGAATGGCAGTCCATAAATGGGGTTACTGAGTTGACTACCCCTCCCCCCTACCCCCCATCCACTCTACCTATACCCCCTCCCTCACACCCAAGTCCCTACCCCCCAGACACCACCCCCCACCCCACTCCCCTACCCCCTCCTTGATTATCGTATAATGACGTCATGATTTGGTGGAGAATATAGTTCACGTTTTGGGTCATAATTAATCTATCAATAATTATTTTGAATTAATTATTATATAATTAAATTCCTCTTAATTTTCCCTACATTTTGATATAATAATTTCTTTAATTATGTAACTAATTACCGAAATTAGCGAATATTATATATTTATAATTTCCAACCGTGACTAATTGGTACATTGGAGCACTTTGGGTGCTCCAAGGTATCTCAGGCAACACAACTTAATGCAGGAATAATACAGTTTGGAGAAATCAGTTTGCTCCACAATTACTCTATGGAAATCTGAGTTCCTTTATAGTACTTTGATTCCTCCAAAATATGTCACGAAAGAGAATTAATTAATAAATATAACAGTATCAATCCTGTTGTATGGAATAGTTTGGAGGAATCAAATTGGTCCAGTATTTCCACAACCAACACCAAAGCTTCGAATGAATCAACTTGGTGAACCCTTCTGAAGGGGGTGTAGGGAGGAGGGGGGGGTGTATTAGGAGATATGGATGGGTGTAGGGAGGGGGGGGGTGTATTAGGAGATATGGATGGGTGTAGGGGTATAGGGAGGGAGGTATATGTTGTGTAGGGGTGGTAGCATCCAAACTGATTCACTCATTCGAAACTGATTCATTCGAAGCTACCACCCCACTATACCTCTCCAACCACCCAACCCAAACCCCTCCCTACACACACCCATACACCCCCCCTCCCTATACACACCCATACACCCCCCTCCCTACACACACCCATACACCACCCCCTCCCTACACACACCCATACACCACCCCCTCCCTACACACACCCATACACACACCCATACACCACCCCCTCCCTACACACACCCATACACCCCCCCTCCCTACACACACCCATACACACACCCATACACCACCCCCTCCCTACACACACCCATACACCACCCCCCTCCCTATACACACCCATACACCACCCCCCTCCCTACACACACCCATACACCACCCCCTCCCTACACACACCCATACACCACCCCTCCCTACACACACCCATACACACACCCATACACCACCCCCTCCCTACACACACCCATACACCCCCCCTCCCTACACACACCCATACACACACCCATACACCACCCCCTCCCTACACACACCCATACACCACCCCCCTCCCTACACACACCCATACACCACCCCCTCCCTACACACACCCATACACCCCCCCTCCCTACACACACCCATACACACACCCATACACCACCCCCTCCCTATACACACCCATACACCCCCCCCCTCCCTATACACACCCATACACCACCCCCTCCCTACACACACCCATACACCCCCCCCCTCCCTACACACACCCATACACCACCCCCTCCCTACACACACCCATACACCACCCCCTCCCTATACACACCCATACACCCCCCCTCCCTATACACACCCATACACCACCCCCTCCCTATACACACCCATACACCACCCCCTCCCTACACACACCCATACACCACCACCCCCTCCCTACACACACCCATACACCACCACCCCCTCCCTATACACACCCATACACCACCACCCCCTCCCTACACACACCCATACACCACCACCCCCTCCCTATACACACCCATACACCACCCCCTCCCTATACAAACCCATACACCCCCCCCTCCCTATACACACCCATACACCCCCCCTTCCCTATACACACCCATACACCACCCCCTCCCTATACACACCCATACACCACCCCCTCCCTACACACACCCATACACCACCCCCTCCCTATACACACCCATACACCCCCCCCCTCCCTACACACACCCATACACCACCCCCTCCCTACACACACCCATACACCCCCCCCCTCCCTACACACACCCATACACCACCCCCTCCCTACACACACCCATACACCACCCCCTCCCTATACACACCCATACACCCCCCCTCCCTATACACACCCATACACCACCCCCTCCCTATACACACCCATACACCACCCCCTCCCTATACACACCCATACACCCCCCCCCTCCCTACACACACCCATACACCACCCCCTCCCTACACACACCCATACACCACCCCCTCCCTACACACACCCATACACCACCCCCTCCCTATACACACCCATACACCCCCCCCCCTCCCTACACACACCCATACACCCCCCCCCCCTCCCTACACCTCCTTCAGAAGAGTTCACCAAGTTGATTCATTCGAAACCAATTCATTCGAAGCTTTGATGTTGATTGTGGTGATACTGGACCAATTTGATTCCTCCAAACTATTCCATACAACAGGATTGATACCATTATATTTTATTAATTAATTCTCTTTCGTGACATACTTTGGAGGAATCAAAGTACTATAAAAGAACCCAGATTTCCATAGAGTAATTGTGGATTAAACTGATTTCTCCCAACTGTATTATTCCTGCTTAAGTTGTGTTGCCTGAGATTCCTTGGAGCACCGAAAGTGCTCCAATGTACCAATTAGTCACGGTTGGAAATTATAAATAGAAAATATTCGCTAATTTCATTTATTAATTGCGTAGTTAAAGAAATTATTTTATCAAAATATAGAGAAAATTATGGGGAATTTAATTATATAATAATGAATTCAAAATAATTATTAATAAATGAAATATGAACACAAACGTGAACTACATTCTCCACCAAATCATGACGTCATTATATGATAATCAAGGAGGGGGTAGGGGAGTGGAGTGGGGGGTATGGTGTTAGAGGGGGTTAGGGGGCATGGGTGTGAGGGAGGGGGTATGTGTAGAGTGGATGGGGGTAAGGGCATGGGTGTGAGGGAGGGGGTATGGGTAGAGTGGATGGGGGGTAGGGGGGAGGGTAGTCAACTCAGTAACCCCATCTATGGACTGCCATTAAAACATTAATTTTGAGCCACCATTCTCTCTATAAAAGATGTCAAGTATGGGGAATTTCCCTAGATATGGGGAATCAGAGGTATCAATGGGGATATTATAGATCTTTTGTCAAGCAGACCTGGCAACACTTATTTATTATTATTTTATTTATTATTTTTATTTATTATTAATTATTTATTATTATTATTTTTCACTTTACACCTCAATTAATTATTGATAAATATTAATCCCATTTATTTCATGGGATAATTAATATTTACATAAAGTTTATAGTAAGGAAATTGAAACACATTATTATTATTATTATTATCATTCGTGGACAGCAAGCACGAAGAGAGAGAGAGAGAGAGAGAGAGAGAGAGAGAGAGAGAGAGAGAGAGAGAGTGGGTGTGTGTGTGCGTGAAAGTGATATCGATGTGTGTGTGAGACTGTATGAAAGAGTTTACCTTTGTGAGAGAGAGAGACTGTGTGTGTGAGAGAGAGGGAGACATTGAATTTGTGTGTGTGAGAGAGACTGTGTGTATGTATGTGGGAGGAACTGTTTGTGTGTGTGAGAGAGAGAGAGAGAGAGAGAGAGAGAGAGAGAGAAAAAATTGAAGGAAATGAGGGACAACAAACATAAAAGTCGTGTTATGGGTGAAAGTGGTGGAGGTATGGGTTTGGATATGGGTGGAGTGGGGGAAAGAGAGCATGGTGGAGGAGGTCGTGGTATGGGGGAAATTGCGGGAGGTATGGGTTTGGATATGGGTGGAGTGGGGTTGGGTAGGTTAGGCTGGGGTGGAGGAAGGAGGTTAGGGCTGAGTGATGCCTGGATATGGGTGGAGTGGGGTTGGGTAGGTTAGGCTGGGGTGGAGGAAGGAGGTTAGGGCTGAGTGATGCCTGGATATGGGTGGAGTGGGGTTGGGTAGGTTAGGCTGGGGTGGAGGAAGGAGGTTAGGGCTGAGTGATGCCTGGATATGGGTGGAGTGGGGTTGGGTAGGTTAGGCTGGGGTGGAGGAAGGAGGTTAGGGCTGAGTGATGCCTGGGTAGGTTGGGGTGGCGGAGAGGGGATGGGTTCGGATATGCGTTGGGTGGAGAAGGTAGAGCAGTGTGAGGGTGGGGATGGAGAGAGACACGAGTTGTCTAGTATAACCTGTAACCTGTAACTGATATATAAGCTACATCAGTAAATGAAGACAAGTCCATGAGTTTACTCTAAACCTTTGAGTAGTTAACATAATTCCGCAGGAAGACTTAAGAGTGGTACTTCAGATCAATGGTGTAAGTAAGTTGATTGAAACCAGTTTACACAGATAACCGGTTGGTAAATGATAACCAGACCGAAATATAATTGAGAGTTCCTGTTGGTATTTCCACAGTTTGGACCCTCGACGGCTACAACTGTCCTTCCCATGTGTTCCCAGTACTGTTACCTGGGTGCACCAGTCAATATTTGGCCAATTGTTCCTGCCAGACCTCAAGACCATCCTATTGTCCAGGACTTGTTGGGTCGTCTCCAGCGCCGACTTACACCACTTCAATGGCTCTCTAACAACTCCTCAGGCATCTCCATCCCAGTAGCCAGGACAATCTATATTGCTTTTATCCGTTCAGTTGTTGATTACCTCTCCCCTGCTCTAATTCAACTTCCCAGGACTACTCTTGAAACTTTAGTAAAATTTCAGAATAGAGCAATGAGAATAATTATTCTCGGTTGTGCAATATGGACCAGGATAGTGAACATGCAGTGAGAGTTGCGTCTTTCCACAATAGGACTTCTCTTAGACCAAACTACCCGGTCCCTCCCATACTGCCTGCTGGACGTACTCTTATAATATATGTTTCATCTATGCTCCTTAGTCTTAATATAGATATAATGGTTGCAGACGTTCCCCCAGGACCAATACCTGATGAGATCTTTACACCTACTTCCAAGTCGGAACTGCCTTCTCTACAGCGGCAGTTGGCTCTGGAACACATAGAAACAGTGACGTCCTCCATCACAGATCCATACTGCCTCTACACTGATGGCTCATTGCAAATGGATGGTACAGCGGGTTGTGCCGTTTTCTCACCTGATATGGAGTCACCTCCAGGGGGCTGGGTTGGCCGTCGTCTCTGTAACCACTCCAGCTCAACATTGTGTGAACTGTATGCTATTCTGGATGCTGTTAGTCTTGTTTGTCAACGTGGAGTGAATGCTGCCATTTGTTGTGACTCTAAACCTGCCCTTCATTCCCTCTCTAGTGTTCAGCCCACAAACTCTACTGTTATTCAGTAGATTTTATCGTTTTGAGTCTTATTGCATCATCATAACTTGACTGTCAAATTTTTATGGGTGCCATCCCATGTAGACTTACGTCACAATGGTACAGTTGACAGACTAGCAAGGGAAGCCTGCCATCTGCCTCCTCGTGGTGTTGGACGTCCTCTCTCCCTGACATGTTACCTCTCTAGAGTCCGCTCCGCTGCTCTCCTCCCTGTACAGCGACGCAAGGATGCACAGTGGAGCTTCGTGGTGATGTTGGTAGCTTCTCTTCTGCCTCACTAGATGACGACACCTTATTTTTACACGTCACTATCAGGAGAGGGCAGCTACACTGTCACTCACAGCATCTTGGAATATGGAAGGGTATCTTTGATGAAGAATTAGGGGTTATTTTCTTGACGAACAGCTGGACCCATCAGATAACCTCGGAAAAATACCAGACATTTCTCGTGGACTAAAACCCGGGTCCATAACATTCGCAGCCCGTCACTGTATCCACTCTGTCCTATTTTAAATATTAAATCTTTGATTATTATTATCATTATTGTTGTTGTTGTTGTTGTTGGTGTTATCAGATAAACAGATACATATATAGTTTTTTAGGGGTGAAATGGAGTGCTACTGATTCCTCCAAACTTCCTCTACACACTGCCTCAATTACCAAATAGGGATTTTGTTTCCCAGCATCATTTGGAGGACTACAATTACTCCAATTCAACCATATAAAACTTATCCTCGTATTATTTTTAAAAGGCATTGATATGAAACAATGATAATAATTTTTTTGTCAATCTGATCCTGTTTCCTGGCATATTTTGGAGGAATTAAGGCGCTCCAATATGCCAAAAGTAGACTCTTCCCTTAATTAATGATCAACACCATGGCAGGAGTCGATAGGCGTAAAGCCCTAAAATCTTCCTCTTGCTCCTACGTTGGTCACGGCTATCCATCACTGGCTGGTCAAGGACTATTTACCACCGACTGTACATAAGATTCACTCCAATGACTCACTCTTATTCACATGAAGCTGGCAGGAGTTTTGTTTTGATTATAAGTGTATCATCAGTACTCACCTTCCTTCTTCTCCCTATCCTCTCCAACGATATAATCCACACTGGTAACTCACCAGGATTATTACAGGGCTATTGACATACAGACACAAGAACTAACACATCCCAAAAAGGCAATGATGGCCGGTTTCAAATATTCAGACAAAAGTATGTACAGTTGGCCACACATGAAGCTGTTATGTCTTGTTACTTGTGAGGTGCTTGGCTACAAAAGAAAGGAAAGTGAAAAATAATGTAGTTTGTTGACAGGCAGACAGTAAAATGTTATTACTGTCTGCTTGTCAACAAACTATAACTTTTGCTCACTTTCCTTCCTGTTGTAAAGTCATGGTCTAATGTACTACAACCTGGTGAATAAAAGCGAGCTATTTGAGTTAATTTTATGAACCAAAATTGCACACACCAACAGCTATAGTTTCGGATCATTTTTCGAAGCCATCTCATTGGAAGGTGTTGCAGTACATTAGACCATGACTTTACGTATCTCACAAGTAGCGAGGCGTGCCAGATTCATGTGTGGGCAACTGTACAGTCACGAGCACTAATAAGAATACAGTTTGGGTTGAAGCTTTGATAAGTCCATTATTCACCAATGAAGTACTGTAATTCCAATGGAGATCTTATTGTGAATTTATTTATTTACTGTCTCTTGGGTATTCGAAGCACATGTACACACCTGGATACTTATTAGTGCTCGTCACTGTACATTTGAGCAAGTAGAAAGTCCAAGAAAAATATAGATGTATCTGGCAACATGGTCTCCTCTACTCAAAGTTCATCCAATCACGTTCCACCTTACATTGGCTCTGGGTTCCCAATATTTCGTTCTTAAATATACAAAGAACAGACAGATTTTGTCATATACAACAATATTTTCCTTGCACTTTTTACTTGCTCATCTGTACACATATATCCTGGACCCAGTGAACAGGTTACTAAGATACAAAAACTCATTGGAATCAAACATTTCAAACATAAGACTTCAAATTAATTACCATGACTGTAATAAAAGTAAAACACATATCACTTGGTTTATTTTACACTCTGAATATACAGCTGATTATAATAACACAAAATATATATTTTATGTAAATTCTAACACCGATTTTACTGTACTTGTATTGTACAGTCGCGGTCAATAATAATCATCCACATATGGGTATCTCAAACAATTTTCTGTCTAATGTTTTCACGTTCACATATGATGTTATTGTTTTAAGTAGTGTGTGGCTGCCTGTATTAGATTAGAAAATGGTAGTTAACCTATTTATTAGAAAGTTTATCATCTAAGAAACAGAGGGAAGCTGTCAAACTCTTACGTGAGTTACCCCTATATGGATGATTATAATAATATTGACCGCGACTGTATGTCTGAACTTAAGAAATGCAGCAAATATTGCAATGCCAGCTTGGCAAAAGGCACGAACAAATAGAGAGGTTAACATATTATAAAAACGATTGTAATAACTAATCAAATTATACAGCAAAAGAATACATGAACTAATTGCCCAGTCCTAGCATAACCAATTGGGCAGTAAAGCCCTTTAAGGGGGTGCAGGAATAGGGGGACAGGCTTGGGGGGGGGATAGTTTTTTTTGGGGGTATGTGGGACAGTCTTGGGGGGGTGTTGGGGGGTGCAGGAGTAGGGGGACAGGCTTTCTACTCCCCCCAAACCTGTTCCCCTATTCCCTCACTCCCCCCCCCCCAAGCCTGTCCCCTACTCCCGCACCCCCTTAAGGGAATTGAATCTTGTAGTCGAATATAGGGTGTTTGTAACCCTCTATTCATTACAAAGGAACAAATCCACTATATACTCATAATATACTGAGGTGGCCTACTTCCTGATATAGGTTGGAGAAATTACTACCACTTCAGTTCACCTAAAGCAAAGTGGGTCAGTTTTATTTTAGGTGACTTGGAGGGTTACGCTCCTCTCCAATTTAACCACAACAATAGTCCCTTTTTAATTAACACCCTACAGTCTTATTTCCAGGAGCAGGAGGAATGAAGACAGCAGGAAAAGGAGGGCAAAGGGAGGCATACTCATTCCAACGACGCCATCACCAACACCTTCAACACCTCCATCAGAATCCTCAACTGTTTGGAGAGATAATAATATATATATATACACGTCGTGGGCCCACCCCCAACTGGACCGACCCTGCTTATTGCCAGTGATACCACTGTCTTCACAAACACAAATACAATAGTGGGGAATAAATATGGACAAGGATAATCACTACTTAAAATTCCGTTAACTGGGTGGGGAGTGTTGTATTATTGTAGACAACAATGTTTTTCATTTCATTAGGTTGTATCTATGTTACTGTAAATTTTACAAATCGTTCTGAAAATGAAGAAATAAACTCATCAACCAATCATTTCCGTCGTTACATGTTCAGCTTTCTTCCTTCTCTACCCCCTAACGGGAACCTCCTTGACGTGGTGGGGGGCTTATGTGTCTCTGAGACCTGGCGAGCTAGACTAGAGGGGGCTCCGGCCCCTGCTCTGTACCAATTAGGGGGAGAGAGGACTGCCCATGCTAGGAAGGTCGCCAGTGACAGACCAGACTAAATGGTTCCCATCTTTCAGTTCTTCAACTGTCCCTCTTTTCATTTTATTTCCTTCCTGCTTACTGTCACACCTCTCTAACAACTTTTTCTGGCGCTATAGGACCTCGATACAAATACTATCTCTTACACCCTACCCACCCCAAACCAGTCTCCAAAAACATATCCATACTCAAATCACTCACCAATCCATCCAAACACTCAAGAACAACACTCAGCTGCTTGCACGACCTTCTGACAAACACCCATCTGAATCATCCCTTCCCTATTCTATAAAACACATTATTGAAGACTCCACTGTACACAATCACACTTGCCAACAACATAACATACACTCTCTGAGGGCATTGTGGGAAAGTCCGGTTCAGGCCATGACCTTCCTCAGGAGCTCTGGGCTGCTCGGTCAGACAGCCGGAGGAACTTCAACAACAATAATATATATATATATATATATATATATATATATATATATATATATATATATATATATATATATATATATATATATATATATATATATATATATATATATATATATATATATATATATATATATACAATGTATATCACCATGAAGAAATAAGATACAAATTAACCACAGCTGAAGAGAAACAGAAGCTCTAAATACTTTGTATATTATATATTCAGATAGATTGTGTACTGCAGTCGCACACGACAGTCCCTCGCCCACCTGAGTAGAAGACGAGATCTGGATTAGGCGGTTTCTGGACGACAGCCCACCCAAACCATCATGAGGCCACACCCATTGTCGAACCAATGGAGGTTTTGGATGAGCTGTCGTCTACTGTAGAAAGCGTCTGCTTCAGATCTTGGCCTTCGACTCAGGTGCGTTAGGAATTGTTTAGCGCGACTGTACAAAGTTGCTGAGTAAAAATTTCTATATACACACAAACCAAATAGAGGATGCGTCTAATGGGACCTCACCTCACTTGTCAGAACATTCTGTTTTGGCGGGAATCTCTTCAAAACAAAGTCTGGTACTATTTTGTCTCATTTTAAATGACCATAGTGTCACGGATCGGCCGTGATCATAACGTAACGTACGTAAGTAGTAGGATGCTATATATTATATATATATTAACAAAGGAATACCACGTGTGGGGAATGTTCTAGAAGGCATAGAACAATGGAATTTTCCAGAGACAGAGGAACGTGAATATAGGTACAGGCTATTAATCCCCAGGTAGACAGGAAAGGTCATTCATGTCAGGTCAGGTGAGGTCGAGTACCCACTCACTCCATCCCGTGTCTGGAGGTACTGTTACAATTTTTGCATTAATAATTATGCTATGGGGGCATCTATTACTTATTAAAATTGATTTTGAAGTGGAAGGGAATCATTTGCAAGCAGTTGCATGTTATGGGAAAAGTGATTTGCATGTATAACTAAAGTGTGAGTGACATATGTAAACGTAGTCAAGGATTAGGCCATACGAACACGTAGATATTGGACAGTCTTTGATGATGAGTCACTGGCCAGGTAGAATGGGGAGGAGTCAGAAGGGTAATTAATCTCCACCACCCATACCTTGGTTTTGAATACAAGCAGTTGGGAGATACACACTCGACGAAGAACACACCTCGTATTCAGCTCTCCTCCTTGCCTGGGGGCCTATAGTTTTAACGTAACGTCGAAATTGTTTAATTACTTTTTCACAAGACTTATTGTTAATTAACTCACTATTCATTCGCTAGACGAGAATCAGTAAGGTGTCATTTTACAGGTGAGGAGAGGGCTGGCCGGAATTTACGAGTGTGTGTGTGTACGAGGGACAGTAAACGAGTGTGAAATTGACATTGAAATATACCAACTGGGTTGCTTGATTCCATTACTATTACGATAACGTAATTACCGCCTCCTGTGTGTGCGAGGGTGAAGTGCTAGCTCGTGATAAGTATATTAAAGTAAAGTAATATTACTGTCCACGTGTACTACGAGCGACTGAGGGAAGCACGTGTGGAGAGGAGCGACGAAAAGTAAGTACGTACATAGCTATCTATTGGAGCGTGAACGGAAGTGTGTGTGTGTGATTTTTTTGATTGAATTTAATTATTCATTTGTTGGCTTGGAATTTATTAATAAATAGAGAAAATTGGCATTTTTGTGTTGTAATTGACCACTATTGCATGCTCTATAATCATACATATATAGCAGGACGAACCCAGAAATAAATTTATTGTGTTGTGTTGGAGGGAAGGATACAGGGATTATAACTCTGGGTAACTCGCTGCAGCCAACCAACGAGATTACATATTTCCAGCAAGGTAAGCTTTGGTAATTTATTATAAAGCCACATTCATTGATATCTTCAGTCCACCCCCACACATAGCTCATATATGTATGTACAGTCACGAGCATAATTCATTTCACCAACGAAATAATTCCTATGGAAATCATATTGTGCATTGATTGAAGCACACCTGGATACTTATTAGTACTCGTGACTGTACAGTCATCCCTACTCCAACTGAGTCGAAGCCTGCGTTATGGATCAGGCAGTTTATGGACGGCAGCCCACCCAAGGCATTCATTGGTTCGAAATGTGTGTGTGTGTGTCCTCGTGATGGTTTGGGTGGACTGTCGTCCAGAAACCGCCTGCTTCATGTCTCAGACTTCAACTCAAGTGTGTTAGGGATTGTGGTGTGTGACTGTACAGTACCAGAGAAAAGACAAGGTTCAATTACATTTATTTCATAGAAACGTTTTGTCTCAGCTAAAACTTTCAAGTGGTATAAGATCGGTAATCATCTGAGGAAACTGTGAGACACTAACCACAGATGAGGGTAGAGTTGGATTCAGGTGACCAATTGAGAGTCTCCATAGAACACACCAACTCAATGGAGTCCACTTGTCCCTTGGCATGGTACCCCTCGGCACACCTCACTACCGCCTGCACAGGAACGATATAGGCTACAAATTATACATGTATGCATATATATTTTTACAATTCAACATCTCTCTCTCTCTCTCTCTCTCTCTCTCTCTCTCTCTCTCTCTCTAACGGGAACCGCCTAGACGTGGTGGGGGCTTGTGTGTCTCTGAGACCTGGCGAACTATACTAGAGGGGGCTCCTGCCCCTACTCTGCCCCGATTAAGGGGGGAGAGGGCTTCCCATGCTAGGAAGGTCGCTAGTGAGAGACCAGAATAAATGGTTCCCATCTTACAGTTCTTCAACTGTCTCTCTTTTCTTTTTATTTCCTTCCTGCTTGCTGTCACACCTCTCTATCACCTTTTTTACTGGCGCTATAGGACCTCGATGTTAACAAGCCTAATATCCATCAATAAAAAAAATATCTCTCTTTATATATATATCTAACTAGCAGGGATACCCGACGTTGTCCGGGGATCTATCTATCTATCTATCTATCTATCTCTCTCTCTATCTATCTATCTATCTATCTATCTATCTAACTCTCTATCTAACTCTCTATCTATCTATCTATCTAACTCTCTATCTATCTATCTATCTAACTCTCTATCTATCTATCTATCTAACTCTCTATCTAACTCTCTATCTAACTCTCTATCTATCTATCTATTTATCTATCTATCTATCTAACTCTCTATCTATATATCTAACTCTCTATCTATATATCTAACTCTCTATCTATCTATCTAACTATCTATCTATCTAACTCTCTATCTATCTATCTAACTCTCTGTCTATATATCTAACTCTCTATCTATCTATCTAACTCTATCTATCTATCTAACTCTCTATCTATATATCTAACTCTCTATCTATCTATCTAACTCTCTATCTATCTATCTAACTCTCTATCTATCTATCTAACTCTCTATCTATCTATCTAACTCTCTAACTCTCTCTGTGTTTTGATTCCTCCAAAGAGAGAGAGATAGAGAGAGTGAGGCTTTCTTGTATGCAGAACGTATGAGGTTTTCTTTGTTGCGTTACAGGGGATATTATTTTATTTATTTTTGGACATTGACACTTGTCATACGCTTTTGGGGTCACCTAGGAGGCTCCCGTTTTCAGTTTCTGGTGTGTACATTCAAGTTCTTTCATTCTGCCAGAACAAAATTTGCCTACATGAATGTTGAAAATTGACAAAATTCACCCCCAGATATATATATATATATATATATATATATATATATATATATATATATATATATATATATATATATATATATATATATATATATATATATATATATATAAGTCCACAAGGAAGGAGAGAAACCAAGATTTACATGACCCAATCCTCACCTGACCTGATATGACATGAGGGTTGGGTCAGGTAAATCCTTATAAGCACCATATGGGTGTGTATTGCTTTGAACTCTTAGTGGCAACACCTTCAGTTGCCAGTTAGTTATTAAATGTACCATATAAAAAGTGTCTCTCTGCAACAATTCTTTTACACTCTGCATTTCCCCTGAAGATGTATATATATATATATATATATATATATATATATATATATATATATATATATATATATATATATATATATATATATATTAATCCATGTGGGCATATCTAGTGAAAACCATAGGAAAGTGACCAGATCCTACAACCATCTTTATTCTAGCCCTGTGGGAGTTGGCTAGCAATCACGGAGAATAAAGTCAGCCTCCATAGGCAATTTTGGACTTTGTAAAAGTTAACACCACCAAAAACAACATTACCTTTGCCTCATCGCTGAAAAAATTTGGGATATATTCTCCCGTGCAAGTGAGAGTGGCATAGTAGTAGTTCACCTGCTGATTTTGTCTTCGTGGCAGGGCTGGACAGCCTCGTTTTTTCCCTGTGAAAGAAAAAATAAATAAATATATATATAAGGTATATGCACATCACAGGACAGTAAACATAGTAAGGAAGAAAAATCATAAGTTCCAAAGTAGTGTACCGTCTAAAGTAGTTATTGTACAATAAACTGTATTGCAATTTATGGTTTATCACCATACAACTCCAGAATGGATAACAAATAACACCGTATAAGGAGAAACCTTTATTGATGACGTTCGCTACAGGATCAAGTCACAAAAGCAGTAGCGAAACGTTGTCATTATAAGCTCTTCCTCATAAGGTATCGTTCCATTATTATACAAACTGAATCAGGCCTCAGTATTTGAATGGAATATGGGAATATCTATATGAGGGCATAATAATATTTGGAGAGATCAGGAAATGATATTTCGTCCAAAATAGATTATCCCTTAGGACAAAATTTATGACGACAAATATTGTATGCACAGTATCTTAATGACATGGTTTATAAAAGAACAGATAATAGTGTCTATGTGGAGGCAGAACAACGGTTCAATATTGGAGCCAGGGAGGAGTTGCTCAATACTAGGAACCCACATAAATGGTGGTCTATCTTGAAGAGTGCTATGTTGGGTCTGACTCTTCTCTCCCCACCTTGGTTGGAGACGGTGGTACTCGTGTATGAACCCGGTGGTAAGGCTGCATTGCTTGCAGCTCACTTTTGATGGCAGGCAATCTATTTTTTATTTTTATTTTTGATTGATGGATATTAGGCTTGGCAACATCGAGGTCCTATAGCGCCAGAAAAAGGTGATAGAGAGGTGTGACAGCAAGCAGAAAGGAAATAAAAAGAAAAGAGGGAAAGTTAAAGAACTGAAAGATGGGAACCATTTAGTCTGGTCTCTCACTAGCGACCTTCCTAGCATGGGAAGCCCTCTCCCTTCTTTATCAGGGCAGAGCAGGGGCCGGAGCCCCCTCTAGTATAGCTCGCCAGGTCTCAGAGACGCACAAGCCCTCCACCACGTCAAGGTGGTTCCCGTTTGAGGGGGGGGGGGGGGCAGGCAGTCTAAGGAGTCTGTAGAGTTGCCCTCTACATGTCAACCCTGTCCTGGTCTCTCTTCATTTGCCTTTAGGTCAAGGGAAGTTAAAAGACTCCTTCATGAGTTGGATTCTTATGGTGGTATGACCCCTTGGGAAGGTTTCCTCTGTTATAGCTCCCCACCTCAGTGTTGTCTACGGGAGAATACTTAGTCTTGGTAGTTTTCCTGAATGTTGGAGGTCTGCTAATGTTACTCCAATTCCTAAGGGATCTTCTTCATCTTCAGTTGGCGATTACAGGCCCATTTCCATCCATCACTCCTCTGTTGTCAAAGGTGTTTGAGCGGCTGGTGGCGGTGCGTCTAAGTAACTTCATGGAACGTAATGGTGTATTCCCACCCTCACAGTTTGCCAATGTTGGGCCAGTCAGAAATTCGAATCTCGATTTCACAAGTTAAAATATTCGAAACATTCATATCTTTCATTCTAAGGATATGAATGCTTCGAATTCTTTAACTTGTGGATTGGGATTCGATTTTCTGACTGGCCCAACATTGGGAACGCGAGGGGAGAAACGCAGGAGTGGAGCCAACTGTACGTGTAGATCTTGTGTCTGGGGTGCTCCAAGGTAGTGTTTTGGGGCCGTTGTTGTTGCTACTATACACCTTTGAAATCTTTAACATCTTGGAGAATGACCTGTTATGGTTATGCAGATGATTCCACTCTCATTGCTCTTGTGCCAGTCCCTCTGGTGCCAGGATTTCTTTTGCCCTGTCATTGGATCGTGGTCTGTTTAAAATTAGTGATTGGTGAAGACTGTGGAGTAAGAGGTTGAATGCTTACAAGACTTGGACAATGGTCGTCTCTCGGTCTCACACGGTGTACCCTACATTGCCTCTCTTGATTCTTGATGGGACTGTATTGGGAGGGTCGGAGAACTTGGTTATTCTGGAAATTACAATTGATGCTAAGTTGACATTCGAGAAACATATGCTGTCAATCTCGAGATCTGTCTCACAAAATTTGGGTATTATGCGTAGAGCTTGATGTGTGTTGGGAGATCACTCATTGTTACTGCGGTGTTTTAATTAACTCCTTTGTTTTGCCTGTAATGTAATAGTGTTCTCCAGTATGGAAATCAGCAGCTGCCTACCATCTCAAGGTGCTGGATAGTGTTGTTTCTAATGCCAATTTTCTTCCCGGCAGTTCACTTGATTGCAATCTGAGACACCGCCATTCTGTTGCATCATTGTGCATGCTATTCAAGATCAGAAACAGGGCGTTGCATCTTCTTAACTCCTCTCTGCCACCTCTGTATGTTCCAGAGGCTCGTGGCACTCGTGGTACAGTTGGACACATGTATTGGTGGTACAGCCCAAGTGAAAGATACTTGTCCCATTTGATTAACCAGTGTCTATTATCAGATACTTGCTTTTTATTAACATCCTCAATAATTACTTCTGCCCCTGATGTCTCCTATTTGTCACTAAAGAAATTGATATTTGGAGAAATTTACCATCTTTCACTTGGGCTGTACCACGAATTCCTGTGTCTAACTGTACGTTGGCATCATAGGTTTTGCTTACGTATTACCGTGGTGTAGGAATTGTCAGTACAGTCGATCGTTTGTCCCTTGCATAGTCAGTGTTATTATGGAATGGTCTTGGTGAATCTGTCTTTGATGGTGTGGGACTGGTTGGCTTCAAGTGTACGACTAATATGGTTTTATTGAGCTAACTACTCATCTTTTTTCTCTATGCTGTCTTCTTTTCTTTAGGTTGGATTCATGGGGTTGGGGTCCTCGGATTGATGGAATGCTTGCATTGTCTCCCAGCTTTCTATCTCTATCTTTTTTTATAATAATAATAATAATAATAATAATAATAATAATAATAATAATAATAATAATAATAATAATAATAATAATAATAATAATAATAATAATAATAATAATAATAATAATAATAATAATAATAATAATAATAATAATATTAATAATAATAATAATAATATTAATAATACGGAAAGTGTAAAAAGTAAATAGAAGACTGTGCTAGGATTGAAAGACGAAGTAACACAAGGGAGAAGACAGAGAAGGGA
Organism: Petrolisthes manimaculis; assembly: GCA_034508575.1. Taxonomy (NCBI): domain Eukaryota; kingdom Metazoa; phylum Arthropoda; class Malacostraca; order Decapoda; family Porcellanidae; genus Petrolisthes; species Petrolisthes manimaculis. The sequence goes on along the minus strand of JAWZYT010000149.1, from coordinate 456,624 downwards.
TGAGTCAGCACGAGGGAAAAATAAGGCTAGGAAAGATAGTTGAAGAGAGGAAAGGGAATGACCGGCTCAGGTCCGGAAGGGCGCTCCAACCTTCAATACTCCTCGAAGGAACTTGTATCAACGAAAAGAAGAGAGAAATGGAACAGCTGAAGCGAGGACAAGGGTTGGCTCTATGGAAACTTAATTAAAGGAATAGGTTATTACGGGCGTTGTGGAGTCTATGTAGCTCTCTAAACACTGAACAAAACACATCTCCTACTCGTATACTGAGGTAGTCTGTTTCATGGCATAATAGGGAGGAAATTGGTGGCCCTGAAAGTCGAAAAAAAAACAAAATATATAAAAATAGATCCTGTAATCAACCCTGATTCTCAAGGTGTCCTCTCCTTAATTAAGGGGGTGTGGGAGTAGGGGACAGGCTTGGGGGGGACTGAGGGGGATGCAGGAATAGGGGGACAGCCTTGGAGTGGGTAGAAAGCCTGTCCCCCTATTCCCGCACCCCCTAACCCCCCCAACCCCCCTACCCCAAGCCTGTCCCCCTACTCCTGCACCCCCAACCTCCCCTCCAAGCCTGTCCCCCTACTCCTGCACCCCCCCTAACCCCTCCCCAAGCTTGTCCCCCTATTCCCGCACCCCCTTAACGTAATTACAGATGGGGAGGTGAGAAGTGATGGAGTGGAGTGGGAGATTGGTGGCGTCTTCCTTCAATACAGAAGCTGAAACTCGGAACTGGGCATCAGTGGGAGTGCTGCTATCAATCTGAGAAAGAAATTTTGATTGGTTGGTTGGTTGATTATACGCCATTATCTTTAAATAAAAAAAAAATATTAGCTCGCTAATTCGATTTTGTGGCCTTTTCGGTAAATTTAGTGCAATCCAAATTATGATTTTTTTTTCTCAACTAGGTACATCCACGGTCCGGCTGGCGGGAATTGGAGGTCGGTGTTAAAGACTAGCAGGTCGAACGGACAGACTGGTTTACAAAGTTTGAAAAGTGTAAGACTGAATATATATATTGTATGGACAAACCCTGCTGTGGTATTGACACTTTAATGTTTACTGATATATCTGCATCTCTTTACTATGGTGCTATCCATTCCATTTTTAAGTGGTGTGGTTCTTGGGATCAGTCTCACTTATGAAAGGGACTACAGATGCCAAAGCAGCTTTTGAGGCTAAATATTCTCTGTCTGTGGGGGATACTCACTGTAAAGTTCAGATGATGCGGTCCATAAAATATATGCCCCAGTCACAGATTCAGTCTTAGAAATCTTGCGTTCGTATATTTGATTTTTTCTTATTTTATGGTTTGTGAAAAATGAACTTCACTCTGACTCTTTTCCTACTCCGCACACTAGTCTGTCTGCTTGTCCAGCCAGTCTCCCCCTAACGGGAACCGCCTTGACGTGGTGGGGAGCTAGTGTGTTTCTGAGACCTGGCGAGCTAGACTAGAGGGGGCTCCAGCCCCTGCTCTGCCTCGATTTCGGGGAGAGATGGCCTCCCATGCTAGGAAGGTCGCCAATGAGAGACCAGACTAAATGGTTCCCATCTTTCAGTTCTTCAACTATCCCTCTTTTCTTTTTATTTCCTTCCTGCTTGCTGTCACACCTCTCTATCACCATTTTCTGGCGCTATAAGACCTCGATGTTGCCAAGCCTAATATCCATCAATCAATCAATCCAGCCAGTCTGTAACACCGACTTCGCCTTCCCGCCAGTCGAGGGGGTGGCGTAACATTGGATTGTGGGTGAACAGTACTGATCTAGAACAAATAAACAGTTGAATATAAGCAATACGTGTCGCTAAGGTCATAATATTACTTATATAGGAATTTTTGCACCTTCCTCGTATAATAAAGAAAATGAAGCATTCTCTCGTAGAGCGAGGAATAGCGAAAGTATGGCCAAATTCAGACCCCTTGATTTTCGACCTACTGTTGAAATCGCGAGTTTTAGGAATACGGCCATCGCTCAAGTACAATTAGAAGCAGAATTGAACATAGATTATTACAGAAAATATCTGATCAAAATCAGATCTCTACAACAGACATTATTGCGGTTTTATCAGTTTTAAGTTTATTGATAATTTTGACCTTGATTTTTTACTTTTGACCTTGAAAAACAATAGATGACTTAGACATTTTGATGTCTACCTGTGGTGAAAATTTCAGCAAAATCGGACAAGAATTGCGATCTGTAGACCGCGAAGCTACAGACATAGCCACAACTCACAAAATCATAGAACAACATACTTGGCTTTCGCCAATTAATAAAAACGAACTAAAGTTAGTTATCTAGGAAGTTAGTTAATTGGTTGTTTGCTTGGTTGATTGAATGATTGGCTGGTTGACTATTTAAGTGACGGATTTCATGACTATGTGGCTTGATAGGTTGATTTACTTATTTTTTTCTAAATTAGAAGGATAAAATATCACTGGAAATAGTTGTAGTAGACAAAGGCAGCAGTAGAAACATTTATGAATACACAAATATAGGAAAGGCCCAACTAATAGGTATGGTAGACTCGTGATACATAATTTCTGACCAGAGTGTGAGGAGCAGAAAGCTTCGAATCGCCTGGTATTGCTCATTTCCCCACCCAGTACACCTATAGAGGCTGAGTTCGAATGCAGGGTGTGTGTGTGTGGTGCCTGCCGCTTGTCTCTGGTCAGGGATTATGTATCACGAGTGTACATGATAAGGTTTTAAATACTGTAATTATGTGTACCAAGATGCGATAATTGGTATACGTATATATATCTATAGGTACATTATGACAAATAAAAGTACTGTAAGTCACGACCCAATGGAGGTGCTCTTGATGATATACTGAAAGGCTACCGAATCCACCTAACTATACCAGAAAACAGACACGGTACAACGGTAATAAAACGGTATCTGTTTCGTGTTATATAGTTTAGAGGAATCAGAGACCTTCCAATTCACCAACAAAAGAATGTCCCCTTCATATAATCACCTTAAAGTGCACGTCTTCAAAGGAGTAAGCAACGGATCCATTGTTGTAGAACTGCTTGTGCCACTGGAAGCCTGTGACCTGATCGTAGAAGCCGCCACGTGAAGGAGAAAACATTCCAGCCAGAACTGTGGGCTCAGGGTACACAGCATACGAACTGTAACTGGCCTCTAGTTCACACAGCCCTTCATTGCTATTGATCTTGTTGTAGACGTGGTTGGATGTCGTGTCTGAAATGTGACAATGTAAGTTATATTATTTTCAAGTATATATTATATTCATATTTTCAACTTTGTCGTATTTGATGTGCTAAGAAGTGAGGTTGTATTTCACGTCACTCATTTTTTTATTCTGTCTTGTCTGGATTGAAATTAGGTGAGATGTATTTCCCTCAAAATATACATTTACGTTCACATGCATGTAGTAGTAGTTTTTGCTGTTGAAGTGGTGTGTTTGAGACGAGAGATGTGTTAGGATTAAACACAAGACACATGAATGCTTACTCCTATCTAAATATATTCTCACGTTGCATGCACGGCAGAAAGAGGAGGTTGTTAATACCAGCCAAACAGGACCGTGCTCCAAGTGTACAACAACATGCATTACTCTCAAAGGCATTACTCTCCTAATTACATATTCTGTACAAACACATAACACCACAAACACATAACACTAACATTAACTCTTCCTCTTTTTAAAATGCGACCCACCCAGCTCTCTTTGTCTTCTAGCTGCTGATATTTAACGAGTTGAAGTGAATTAACTTTTAGCACGAAATCCAGACGGCAGTGCGGCAAATCTCAGACAGAATTAAGAGGGTTAAATTCCTGTGTTACTGTACTAACCTATTCTCTACCTAAAGAAACTCTTCCGTCTTATCCTGTCATTTATTAATGGAAAAGAGGAAAGGAATTGGCACCTGTCCTTTACCTATGATGAGCATCTCAAACTTCTGGGCCTCCATGCGTCTGCCGTTGGAGAGAGTGAGGGCACAGGAGTAGTATCCAGCCAGGTCATATCGCAGTTCCGTCAATTCTAGCCATCCATCAGTCCGGTTTAGTTTCACAGCACCATCCAGTCTGCCTGTTGCTGTACAGTATGCAATGTTGCCAGTCAGTCCCTAACACTAAAGTGTCTCTTTTTTTACATTCACACTTTTACACATATAGACAATGAGCAACAGTATTTTACAAATGTCTCCACAGTGGGAGTGAGTGTAAAAGAGAAGAAAAAATTGTCCGGGGTCAGAAAGACTTTGTACCACAAGTAGGCCGGAGACAGAGAAGGGAAATTTCAACCAGTACAAAAAAAAAAAAAAAAAAGCTGAAAAATGAATGACTCGGGTCCAAGAGAATAAGAACTGGAAAACTTTTTATGATATTCACACGTGGACAGAACAGAGTGTTAATTAACAAATGGAAGCATACTTTCATGTACTCTATGAAAACTATGTACTGTACAGATAATGGGGATATTCTTGTTACAAGAAGAGGTATTGGAAGGAACAAGGCACAACTGGCAAAAACAAAAGAACTATTAGTTGCCTTGCAATATTAAATGTTATATGTACACTCACGAGCACTGATAAGTATCCAGGTGTGCTTCGAATACCTGGAGACAGAAAATATCAGCTCCATAATAATTTCCACTGGAATTACTTCGTTGGTGAAATTGAACTGTTCGAAGCTTCAACACAAACTGTATACTTGTTAGTACTCGTGACTGTACAGTATTGTGAGACGAGATGGTTGGAAATGTGAATTGAAAAGTATTTCTTGTCTCGATTATACTGCTTAATGGGGTAATTCATTTTTGGTACATTGGAGTGCCTTGATTCCTCCAAAGTATGCCAGGAAACAGGACCAAAAGAGCAAAGATAATGATGTTCTGTTGCTTGGAATAGTTTGGAGGATTCAGTTGCTCCAGATTAACCAACAAAAATCTTCCCCCTTATTAAGCCTACGAGGGATATCTAGACTAGCCAATACCTATATAGCTCCTTATATGTGTTCTGGTATTCTCATCTGAATGCGAGTTTTTCACAAGCAAAATTCACTTCACTTCAGTAATGCAAATCTAGTACGGTACATTCGTGATACATAATCCCTGACCAGAGACGAACGGCAGGCACCACACACACACACACACACACACACACACACACACACACACCCTGCATTTGAACTCAGCCTCTAAAGGTGTACTGGGTGGGGAAATTAGCAATACCACACACACACTGCATTTTAAACTCAGCCTCTAAAGGTGTACTGGGTGGGGAAATGAACAATACCAGGCGATTCGAAGCCTTCTCAGAGCTCCTCACACTCTGGTCAGAACTTATGTATCACGAGTGTACAGCACAAGGAATGAATAAATTTGCGGGATTTTGGCACTTGGATTTGCTCACAAAAAAGAACTCCCATTACAAAGGATCAATAAATGTCTCTGGTGAAATGAAACTTGAACGAGGCAAAACCTCTGGGCCCGTATTCAAAAAACATCATAGATTTTGGACTTGTTTGTACAGTCGCGGTCAATAATAATCATCCACATGGGTATCTCAAACCATTTACTGTTTAATGTTTTCACGTTCACATATGATGTAATTGTTATAAGCAATGTGTAGCTGATTGTAGTAAATTAAAAGAAGGTAGTTAACCTATTTAATGGAAAGTTTATTATTTAACGAACAGAGGGCAGCTTTCAAACTCTTATGTGAGTTACCCCTATATGGAGGATTATATTTGACCGCGACTGTATGTTTGCAATACTGAACTTGCTACAATGAATCAGGTTAAGTTAGAAGTTGTGGATGGTTTTGCTATTCTATTTGTATGAGCTGTTGATTTACAAAGCAGTGTGGGGCCTTTGTCCTCTCCACGAAGAAACGCTTACGATTATTTTGTTTTAAGTTAAGCTTTAATGAATACGAGTCTTGAAATGTTAAACACGTAGACAGAGTAGGCCTAAGTGTCATCTGGAGAAGGTCACGGTGAACACAACGTATGTTTAGGCATCATTAAACGAAAAATTTACGAATACGATATAATAATTATCCTGTAAGTATTTCAACATTACTAAATTTGTTTTAATGGATATTCTCATTTATTCCTGGAGAACCTGTACTCTGCGTCTGTCTTAGGAATCGTCACAACACTCATCAGAGATTACACAGACAATGCATGCCTTGAGCGAGCGAAGAGGCCCCTTTCTATGGAGGCATTTGGTCTGCAGTTTAAAAAAAATTAAGGACCCTTACTGGAGCTCTATGAATCCTCCAAAATAATCCAGGCCACAGAACCCTTCAGTATTTCTAATTGCGAATCTGTTGCCCAGAGTAGTTTGGAGAATTCATAGAGCTCCATTTTGGACCCTTACTTTTTTAAACTGCCAGTGACAGCCAGATTTCACAATTGGATGTGGTCAACTCACTTCTCCACTCGGCGTTACAATTCTTCTAAATAATTTCGGGGAAATAACTGATGACTGAAGCTTGTTGCACTATATATATAAGCTGTACTATTACGTGAGAGACCAATAATCTCTGTTAGTCATCAACATCATGGCAGGTTAACAGGGAATCACATACATTTGGTAAGTGTCTCGTTGCACACTTTTTTTTTCTGTAATTTTTCTCACGACACCCAAAGAGGATGATGTTTCACTCGGAAAAGTTAAAAAAAAAAATCTTCTCACTGTCAACTTCAAGAAATGGAAAAATTAATGAAGCCGAAAAATCATACATAGCCGAAAAATAGTGGCCTAAGCCGCTGAAACTTGGTTGTGATGCGATGTTTGTGGTTCACAATGCGGTTGGTTGGTTGTTTGGTTGGTTTACAACTAACTTTTAGTTCTTCAACTGTCCCTCTTTTCATTCTATTTCCTTCCTGCTTGCTGTCTCACCTCTCTATCACCATTTTCTGGCGCTATATGACCTCGCTGTTGCGGCGCCTAATATCAATCAATCAATCAACCTCTACATATTGAGAACCAAAATAGTATCAACAATATAATCTCAGCCGCAGATTTTCGCTTCATATAATTTATTGGACTATAAGTGATAAGGGAGAAAGGCCTGTGTGTAACTGACATCGGGATGCGGCCGCCCCACCACACACACTCCCCACTCCATATAGCCTCCTCTCTGTACTACTATATATCATTATTTATAAGTATACTACCAGTCAACAATTGACTCGTGACACAATATAATTTTACACTTACCTCTTGCCTCATCCTCAGGCTGCCACTCAAAAGTTCCCACTGTCTGACTGTCGTCCTGAAAAATCCACTCAATCTTTTGCACCACTTCCTCCGTTGACTGCAGCTGATAGGGACACTCCAAGGTGCTGTTTTGTGGAGATGGGCCAAGACCGTAAGTGATGTAGGTCCCATTGTTACCAAGCTGTACCGGCCCCACTACCAGGGCATAGCTTTCCCATCCTGAAATAATAATAAATGCTAGACCATACGCTATGATAGTTGTAAAGAGGACAGATAATATATTTTGCATATGTTATTGAATACATCAAGAGTTGCGGGACAACCCAGGTCCTGCTCCTTCTGTGGCAAGGGCTAATTAGCTAGTATAAATATACGAGTCCTTCAAGAATGCCATCATTTCAAAACAAATCATTACAATTTTGACTCAGAGGTCCAGATGCATCTCAGTACCTGTATAATGCATTAAACCAAGATAACCTGAACCTGAGATCTTACTGAAGTAATACCATAGATGTGCCATTGAGGAAACACAGTTTACTTCAGGTTACTCACCCAGTGCAGTTAGGACGAAGAGGCAAACCCAAGGAAGGCACATGGTGTCTCATTTACAGCATATGTAGATATACACACTCGCAGTCAGAGCTGGCCTATACATAGAAGAAAATATTACCATATGATTAGCATCATACATCCTGTGTACAGTCTACTGCAAGACTCACTGAACACTAAATCAAACGCTCAGTAGAAATATATTGATCTGTTGGTGACCCTCTCTGAATAGAAGCTCTTCTATGGAGCCAACACATGACCCATGACTGAACAACTAATAGTGAAACCTTTGTATGATACATATTTTTATTTGCAGCCGAGTATCTTGATGTGACTTGAAAAAAATCAAATAATATTTTCTTCTAAACAGAAGAAATTATGGAAAAGAAATCTTATCATACATCGTTCATCAGGAAACATGAAGTCTTGTTGAGAATATAAGATAAAACTGGGAAAGATCTTTTCGTTAAGTAATACTAATTTGATAATGTATTGTTACAAAGGCTGGCATACAACATAGGAGAAGGCCTCAGCATACACACCATCCCCAATACAATTTCATACATTTATTATCAACGTTTATATATATATATATAAAAAAAAATATTATTATAAAAATACAAAGTTCATAGGAAATGTATATTAGTTCAAAAAGTAAAAAAAATATCCTATAAAAGGGCCAATTTTATAGGCAAGGGCATAATATCTATAGGAAATGTGACGTCAAATGTGGCGACAAATATTAGAAGATATATAACTAATATTTTGCACAACAATTTACCAACCGTCCTAATGTTATCGCAAAGTGTATTTCCAGTTTGTTATGATGGCGCACATTATCCATTCATATGTGTAATATTATCGACCACGGATCCCAACACACACACACACAATGTATTCAGTCATTTGGCTATGACCCTAGTTAGGAAGTACACTCGTAATACAACATTTCTGACCACAGACGAACGACAGGCACCACACACACACACACACACATACCCTGCATTCGAACTAAGCCTCTATATAGGTGTACTGGGTGGAGAAATGAGCAATACCAGGCGATTCGATGCTTTCTGCTCCTCACACTCTGGTCAGAAATGATGTATCACGAGTGTACAGGGTTTTCAGTCAAAGCATGTCGTTCATCAAGGCCCAGGGGAGCATTGTGGTCTCGACCCAACCTTGGTGGTGGGTAGACGCAAGGTCCTTCTTATTACTTAACTAGACCATAAACGGAATATGCCCCTTAAGGTAAAAGAATGGTACGATATTTTTTCCTTCCCAGCGGTGGCAGCGTTGTAAACAAACCCAGTGGGTTGCCAGGCGTACGATAAAAGTGTAGTATGTGTAATTAAGTAATAAGTGTTGTGTTTTTTGTGACGAAAATGTCCTCTGTCCCCCCTCACTGTCACACACTTTCCGTGTTGAATTCCTGGCGCTGTAGGTGGTCACATGACAATTTGTATAGCATGACAGACAAACAGAGTCTCTTCATTTAGATATATAGATAGATAGGAAAGGCCTTGGGTAGACGTTCTCCTGGCGTACTATATACCTTTCCTATTTGCCTCGGAGTTGTTGTTTGTGTTGTTGTTTCTGTTCGTTATTTGTCTGTTTTATTGTGGTTCTGTGTGTGTGTGTGTGTGTGTGTTTCCCTGGCTATACAATATATATGTTGTTGTTACTTCATATTATTATTTCTGTTGTCAATGTTCTCTATGATTGTTTACATAATTATATTAATTTTACTCATATTAATTTCCCACCATGTATGAAATAACGTTATGACCTATATATAGCGGCAACGTTCCCCAGAGAACTACTAAAGGAAATCTATTTACTAAAGGTAAATAAAGAACTTAATAATATATATATATATATATTGCAAACACCTCTCCATATAATCTGTGTGTTTACATAATTTTATCTTGATTATGCAAATGTTCCATCTCTCTCTCTCTCTCTCTCTCTCTCTCTCTCTCTCTCTCTCTCTCTCTCTCTCTCTCTCTATCTCTCTTTAGATACAGTTTCAAGAAAAGAATGGACTTGAAGTTTTGCACGGACTTTGAAGAATGCACCACCTGTGGCCACCAAAAATAACCTCACTTCAATATATATATATATATAAGCCTCTCAATGCGGTATTGTCTATGTTACATGATCGTTCTTCAGATGTGCCGATCGAAATGTTTGGGAATGATTTGATGACGACTTGGAAGCTGACTTCTGCTTGTGCTTAGTGGTTGAAAATGACTAACTGTGTAAACACCAAGCTGCCTGTATAGATTACAGCAAAGTGTTCACAGCTACAAAAGAAAGCGTCAGTAGCAGTGAACGACGAGAAAGTATTTTCAAAGGTTTTTTGGAGCCACCGCTCAGCGTCGAGGAAGAAAACCATTGTACATTACTTCTGCAACTCTGGAATATAATATGAGGCATATAAACCAATGTTAGAAGAGAACGAAACTCGTGAGGATCAATGTACAGAAGTATCAGAATTCGTCTTGCCTCTTTAACAAACCGTCAATGAAAAATATGGAGACTCAGACACTGTGGCAACCTTCAAGACTGCAGTTAAAGGACTGCAAACAAACACATGGTAAATGTCAAAGAAGCCCTTGCGTTACTACCCGGGTGAACAGACTCTAGAATACACAGTAACAGTTTTGTCACGAGTGGCATAATAATTACACCGCCCCGAAGGGAGGGTGTATTGTTTTCGGTGCTGGATATTTATTTATCTGTTCGTGTGTCTGTTTTAGGTCTAGCGTCCACAGGTTTAGCCGTATGATGTTCATTTTTTTTTTCTATTGATAGATTTTCATCATAAAACAAAATGATTAACTTTTGGGCAAAATCGGTCGAAGGTCAAGGTCATAAAAAAATAAAGATAGCAAAAAGCGAGTGTCTGTTTTAGGTCTAGCGTCCACAGGTTTAGCCGTATGATGTTAATTTTTTTTTCTATTGGTAGATATTCACCATAAAACAAAATGATTAACGTTTGGGCAAAATCAGTCGAAGGTCAAGGTCACAAAAAAATAAAGATAGCGAAGGGCGAGTGGTCGCTGGCATCTTTAAGGGGCAGTGTTGCCATCGAATGATGTTTTATTATAAATGATAATAAAAAATAAATCGAGATTAATAATATGAAGTAAGGAATAAAGTATTTCCGGAGTGTCAACTGGGCTGAAATGAATAAGTTCTTATCTCTATAACATGGAAAGCTATTGATTGATTCCCCCACACTCTGTCAAAAAACACAAAACACATCTCCTGTTAATTAATAAAATGGAAGTCGTCTGTTTCTTGGCATAATTTGATGAGGTACAATTCGACCATTAGAGTTGAACCTCCACACACACACAGACACACACACACACATACATACACACACACACACACACACACACATACACACACACACACACACATACACACACACACACACACACACACACATACACACACACACACACACACACACACACACACACACACACACACACACATATACATAATTGGTACTTTAAGGGGGTACGGGAATGGGGGGACAGGCTTAGGGGGGTGCAGGAGTAGGGGGATAGGCTTGGGGGGGAGGTTAGAGGGTTGAAGGAATAGGGGACAAGCTTTCTAACCCCCCTCCCAAGCCTGTCCCCTATTCCCCCTACTCCCACCCACCCCAAACTCACCATCCCCAAGACTGTCCCCTATTCCCGCACCCCCCAACCCCCCCCCCAAGCCTGTCCCCTACTCCCGCACCCCCTTAAGTTAGAACGCCTTGATTCCCCCAAAGTATACCAGGAAACAGACCCAGTTGAAGACATATAATGGTATCCTGTTGCCTGGAATAGTTTGGAGGAATCGTTTGCTCCAGATTTACCAACAGTGTCCTTTACCCCCATAACCCATAATCAACCGGATGTTATATCTTTCTCTTTATCAGTTTTATCAGCTTATCAAATTAACGAACAATGTATCTCTGTTGCTACGGCGAAGGTTTGATATATTGACGTGTGTGTATATATATATAAGTGTATGGATGTGTGCGGTCTACTGGCCTACTTTACATGTAGGAGAAAGTGATTTGATAAGGAAGCATCAGGCTGTTCATGTTAGTAATCTATAATGTCATCATCTATGTAAACCTCGTCCTGCATGACACTGACATCTACAACTGATAGCGCTCCTTCTGAATTTCACTCTATAAAGCCTTGTGGTGGAAAATATACGTACACAAGTTGAGGTATTTCTGAAGAAAAGTCTCACCTGGACTATTCCAACTTATGTACATTTTTCAGGCATATTTCTGGGTGTTCTATTCATTTTTGACAACATAATTATTAGTAAAGAGCCTTTAATTTAACCTAACCTGACCCATCCTAACTTAACCCAACTTGGCCTAACATAACATATCCTAATTTGCCATAACTTGAGCTAACCTATCCCCAATGGTTGTCTCATTCCCATTAAGGCCTAGTTGGGTTGGTTAGGTTAAGCCAAGTAAGGTTAGGTTAAGCCAAGTAAGGTTAGGTTAAGCCAAGTAAGGTTAGGTTAAGCCAAGTAAGGTTAGGTTAGACCAGGTAATTAAGGTTGGGACGGGTCAGGTCAGGTTAATGGTTCTTTTCTCTATAATGTTGTCTAAAAAAAAAAAAAAAAAAAAAAATATGCATGAAAAACTATACAAATTTGGAAAAGTGAAGTTGGAACAGTTTGTCAGAATTACCAAAACTTTCATAGTGAATAGTGGAAACGGATTTTTTGTGAGCAGAGATGAAGTTAGTGTGCCTGTTGTTTACATAAACCTCTAGGTATTTCTGAAGAACAAACAATTCGGCTTTAATCTTTTTCTAATTCTGTTTGTTCATACATATTTTGGATTCTTCTGTTTAGTTTTCAACAAAATATTGTAAAGAAAGCACTTCTGATCTAATCTAACCTAACTCCAGAGGTTCTCCAATTCAAATGTCTAAAACAAAAGTGAAATAGAACGTTGATGATATAAAACAGAGGCACCAAATCTTCAGAAATAGCTAAACTTTCATTTCCTGTGTAACTCATTGGAAAATTGTAGGAAAATAGTCAATAACAACTGGAATATAATGTACTTTCACAATACCAGTGTTTATAGACCCAATCCACTTTTCCATCAATTTTTACTGTCTGGCTCACTGACAAACTGTCACTATCATCATTAATGGACATGATTTTAAAGATAAATAATGGGGTAAGACGTAGAAAATAATCTTTGCCAACTCAAAGTTAAATGGATACATGCAACCAACATAGCTCATCACATTTTCTGCTGCTTATAAAACGCATGTTCTTCACTGCCTAAATAACTTTGGGAATTAAGTCTCTACTTATATATATATATATATATATATTATAGTTGGTTAAATAAATGAAAAATGCCACTACAACAACAGTCACCTCTAATTAAAAAGTGATCTTGGTCTAGGGTGCATATAGTTCTCGCGATATACTGGAATATAGTTTCGGCTGATGGTTCTAAGTCCCACTGTCTTTCCTGACATTAACCCTTTAATATATTTCAGGGAAGAATGCCACTGCAACCAGGGAGAGGACAGTATTATACCCTGTTCAAAACTTTTGTTGCTTAGATAGATATAAATAGATAGATAGATAGAGCGATAGTTAGATAGATAGATAGATATATAAATAGATATAGTTAGATAGATAGAAATAGCTAGATAGAAATAGCGATAGATAGACAGATAGAAATAGCTAGCTAGATAGAGGCTATAGTGGAACACAAATTTTGAACAGACTATATTAACCATTGACTCGTTTACATCTTCACTGTTGTCCAAATCAGATGTCTGTTTGTGCGAGACCTTTAATTAAATGCAAACTTCCCGAAAATTCACAAGACCAAATGATCATTAATTCCTTCCTATTTTTCTTTTCCTTTTCAGCGCCCCGACCTGTTTATAATTATAACTCAAGGAAAAGGCGAAGAAAGGACAAGAGCAACTACTGGGTACAGGACAAAGGATCTACATAACTTGCATGTGTGTGTGTGTGTGTGTGTTTGTTATTGAACTCATTCACTCGTGTAGGAAGTCATTGTTTGTTATTGAACTCATGCACTCGTGTAGGAAGTCATTGTTTGTTATTGAACTCATGCACTCGTGTAGGAAGTCATTGTTTGTTATTGAACTCATGCACTCGTGTAGGAAGTCATTGTTTTCGTGTTATGTACTTCTTTGTATGTGCATAACTTGTGTGTATGTGTATACGTTTATTTGTGACTATCTGTGTGTGTATGAATGTGTCTGTGTGTCATTTTATGGGTGTAATTTGTGTGTTTGTCTGATTTTATGTGTGAATGATTGTACAGTATGTGATCCTATGTGAATATACGAGTTTGCCTCTGTGTGTGTGTGTGTGTGTGTGTGTGTGTGTGTGTGTGTGTGTACATAATATACGTGTACGTGTGTGTTTACATAATATACGTGTGTGTGTGTGTGCATAATATACGTGTGTGTGTGTGTACATAATATACGTGTGTGTGTGTGTGTGTGTGTACATAATATACGTGTGTGTGTGTGTGTGTGTACATGATATACGTATGCGTGTGTGTTTACATAATATACGTGTGTGTGTGTGTACATAATATACGTGTGCGTGTGTGTGTGTGTGTACATAATATACGTGTGTGTGTGTGTGTGTGTGTACATAATATACGTGTGTGTGTGTGTGTGTGTACATAATATACGTATGCGTGTGTGTTTACATAATATACGTGTGTGTGTGTACATAATATACCTGTGCTTGTGTGCGTGTGTGTATGTGTGTGTGTGTGTGTGTGTGTGTGTGTGTGTGTGTGTACATAATATACGTGTGTATGTGTGTGTACAAAAAATACGTGTGCGTGTGTGTGTGCGTGTGTGTTTACATAATATACGTGTGTGTGTGTGTGTACATAATATACGTGTGCGTGTGTGTTTACATAATATACGTGTGTGTGTGTACATAATATACCTGTGCTTGTGTGTGTGTGAGTGTGTGCAGAATGAAGAGGTACCGTACAGTCGGCGGCAATAGTCGTGTCAACACATCAGCCAAGTCGTAAAGTTCAGTATGGAAATATAATCTTCACTGCATGGCTCGTAAAATGAAAATCCAGAGTTGGTTACTAAATGTTGCAGCTGGATATTGTAATTCTGTTTGGTTGGTGAATGTGTTGGTTCGTTGATTATGTTTTATTCTTATCCTTCAAGAAACACAAAGTGAGGCGACATGACTTTTGCCGCCGTCTGTACAGAGGAGCTTTAACCCTCTCTCTCCCCTCCCCCATAATAAATGATATAGTTAATGGTGCCCTCATGACCTTTGACTGCACTGTACTCACGATATGTGCATTACAACAATTGCATGCAGCTCTCACCAGTAATGCAATCTTCCCTCATTACAGGACTAAACATTTCAAGGAACATTATTTTGTTGGTGAATTGGAAAGTCTCTCAAACCTCCAAACGAAACAGATCCTCAATTAATTATAGTAACATTATGAGTTCGTCTGTTTTCTGGTAGACTTAGGAGTAATCAGGAGCCTTTCAACTTGTCAACAAGAGAATAATTTCCCATCAAAGGGTTTTGGCTTTCCTTTTGACGAGAGGAAGTGTAAAGTAGAAGATTAGGCTGATCCAGGATTGATTGATTGATGGATTGATATTAGGCACAGCAACATCGAGGTCCTATAGCGCCAAAAAAAGGTGATAAGAGAGGTGTGACAGGCTCATCCAGGAAGAACTTGAAGTCATACAGAAGGAAACGAAGAGGACGGACAGCAAGCAACAAGGAATTGAGGGACTGGAAGGAAGGAAATGGAATGGCAGGTTCCCTTATAGTACGGTCTGTCTTCATCCATAAAGGCAATTTCCCCCAGAATAAATAAGGCTTCGGACCCGAGCCTCTCTCAGTTAACTCTTCAATTATTGTCCCTCATTTCCATCTATTTTTCTGATGAGTGCATTCTGTCCCTCCTCTCTATCTCCTTCGTGTTACATGGTCTGGCAGGCTTAGTGCAGTGTTCTTCCTCCCTTTTCAGTTAATTTTCCCCTATTTTAATACTCTCATGTCAGTACATTGAAGGGCTGCTGATTCTTCCAAACTATAATTATTATGGTACCAGGAAATACATCTCCTATTACAGAAATAACACGGACATGAAGAGAAAGGTAGAAGATCACCCTATAGCGCCGAGTCTCGTCTATAGCCTGAAAAGGAAAAAAGACGTGTCGAGGTAAATTGAATCCCCAGTTTTCCAACAGAATGAAGAGTGGGGACAGGAAGTGACTTGGTCCGATGGGGCGAACAAACCCTTAGCAAGTTATTTTCCGTACCTCTGTAGGCAATACCATTGTACGGAGGAAATACAAGGAAAGGGGAGACGATGTTTAAAAATATTGAGATGCAGAGCCTCTGGTACGAAAGGCTGCAAGTAAAAGTAAAAACTTATTAGGCCTATACCCTCGTAGCCAGTGAAACGTGAAAGCTGGGAATTAACAATACTTCTAGAGGAGACTGTAAATTATTATTATTATTTATTATTATTATTATTATTACTATTATTATTATTATTATTATTATTGTTATTATATATTTATTGTGTGTGTGTGTTCTCCATGCCAAATATTTATATATACTAGGACACCTTATTAGACCTATAACTGTTCACTCTTCACGTCCCTGTTAAACTATTGCATCCTAAGGGATTGTCAAACTCTGCACTCTCTCACCAATAACATTCAGCATTTATCAAAATCAAGCGTGAACAACATTTCCCTTACACTTACCTGTAAGTCCAAAACACTCTGATTGTGTAGATGTGCAACTTGTATAGATAACAATTAACTTGGTATAAATATTTAGCACAGTTACCGCGATAGGAGCAACACTAACAGTTCTCTACGTCCCGACTTACTCTACTCTGAGTCTGAGTGAGTCAGTGCCAAGTTGCCAACTGCCATTGTTCACAGTGACGAGCTGAGCCAGAGCCAGAGAGCCAGAGCCAGAGCCTGTCAGCCACGCCCAGATAACGTTGTTAGTTCACCCAACACCATACAACACAATACGGTCACAGTACTTAAAGCCTCAATCTGACGTTTTAAGGCCTCATATCTCATATATCAACATAACTGTTAATTATTATTATGTATATAGACTACAAGTCTCAGTCAAAGAACAATTTTGTATATATTTTATGACTATGGGTAAAATATAATTGTATATTATCTGAATGTAACCAAAATGCAGTGAAAAATCATCTGAAGGTGTGAACAGTGCTGTCAGACCTAAGAATTTAGCGCCACTTTAGGCGACAACTAAACAGATCTGTAGCCAAGACAACACTGGTTAATTTATCCTCCATGGAGCAGGAATGTACAGTACAGTAGCCTACAGTCGAGAGCAGCAATCGGTATCTCCCCTCTTGGCTGAAGCCTTGGTCAGAGAAGAGCAGGGAATCGAACAACCTCTCCCTCCTCCACAACCCCGACTCACTTCACATCCCCACCATCACCCACACAACCCCATGCAGCCCCGATAAGAAGGTTGGTGGGTAGGTGTGATATCAGTGACGTATTGATGTTTATATCTATGATTAATCATTCACTTGAATTACCAACACCGTCCATAACACACCGGGAGATAATCTGTAATAGTGTGGCATTAATTAAGGAGATAAACAATTCATATAAAGGCAGATAAAAAAGACAGAACCAACCACAAATCTAACTATTTTCTGATTTTAATGTCGCTAAATAATTTGCAAATGTCATGTGAATGTGTTATTCCAATAATAGTGTGATATATTACGGTCCATCACTCTAACTACAATCTACTGTAAAAACAACATCTCCAACACGAAAGAATCCACCAACACAGGTTATGAATACAGGTACTGTGGCAATAGTATCAGTATTAGCATTATTTTACTTTGTATTTTGTTTATTTATCGGCCACGTGAATATATGGCCGATATACCACACTATAATCTGGTTTACATAATGTATATATATATATATGCAAAACAACCACTGGAGAAAGGAAACAGGAACAGTGAGTACTTTCGTTTAATACATCTTCAGACAGAGTCAATACAAGGGTGGCAAGTCAGAGTATTATATACACACACGGCCAAAGGGGGAGGCGAGGTGAGGTGAGTTCGGGCCAGATGCTTTCTGATTGGATTAGCCTTCTTCTCCCTCCAGTCCTAAACAACCAAACAACCAAACCAGATACAGCATCGACCAATTCACCTCAACCACACCTCAAGAAGCCGACTACCAACAACAAGGAGTAACAGCTCGCCGGTTCGCCCGCTGCTTGAGCTGCTCTGCTCCTTGCTGTCTTGTTTGTGACACCACCACTCCTCGACAGCTGTCTTGTTCGTGACACCACCACTCCACGACTGCTCACAGTTTCTCCTACTGCTACAGCTATTCTGCTCCACATTACACACAACACACACACACATTTACACTGTGCTCTTTCACGGCCGTTAGAGACCTGTACCACCTTATTGGCAAATCGAACCCCGACCGTGGGCCTGTTTAGAGGCCGAGTGAAGGGGGCCTGCTTAGAGCAGGTGAGGACCCAGGGGTGGTACAGTAGGCACTCATAGGGATAGGGATAGGCACCCACTTGTTGGGAACGTGTGTCTTTCCCCAGGGCCACACTTCACGACCCCCGTTGGGGGGGAGTGGTTAGGCCAGGGGCTAGGCGACACATATTAGGTAGGCTGAGCACAAATCACTTAACACAACACAAAAAAATGATAACTATATTGTAGGACTTGGATTCAACATGGCACCAACAATCAGGTTAAGAATTGTTGACAAGCAAATCCCAATAGAAAAATCAAGAATCCTAGAATTGGCGTATGGCAAATTTAAAGTACCATTTACAAGGATCTTCAACACTAATGAGGGTTATAAGGCCATATGTCGAAATGAACAAGATGCAGATAAAATTTTGTGTAAAGAAGCAAGAGAAGAACTACAAAAAATTGGTCTTCAAGTACTGACACCACCAGACATAAAATCCAAGAGGACGATTTTTCTCAGAAAATTGGACTACAATATAGGATCTAAAACAGCTGATGAATTAAAGGAAGAATTTACAAGAGAAAATGATTGGTTAAAGATTGAAGAAGTGATAAAAATAAAAGACTACACAAACCTACTGAAAATCAGGATGGAAGAAACATCAATGGCTGAAAAAGCGGTACAACAAGGACTACTTGGGTTCAATATGGCAATGTCTTCATCACAGATTGAACATGAACAATATATCCATATAGACATATGCTATAATTGTTACGAATTAGAAGACCACCTTACGAAAGATTGTCCAGACGCAGGAATACAAGTATGTTCTGAATGTAGTGAAACTGGGCATACTTTCAAAGATTGTATAAACACAGAAAAAACATGTATAAATTGTAAAAAAATGGGTAAACCAGCAAACCATAGAACATTGGCTACGATTTGTCCATGGAGAAAATCCATTACAAATATTAAAATAAACCAACAAAAACAGCAAACGGCACAAACAAACGAAAAAACCTATGCTGAAGTAGCCAAGAGGACGGTGGAAGAAATGAAACAAAATGAAAACAAAACTCATATCATCCTAAGTGAACAAAAACATACAAAAATACTCAATAGCATTATGCACGCCCATGTTCTGAATCTCTGCAACCCCGGTTCCTACAAAACTGAACTAAACAAAATGCTAATTAAGAATGACCTTTCAGCTATGTGGTTTCCAGACGACCCTGACTCCAGCAAATTAATGGGTGCAACAGTAGCACCATTAGTACAGGAAGAACCACAAACACTCATTGACGAAGAAAAAGATCAGAGACCAACACTACAAATGAACCGTGATCCGAGACTTGAGGCACACAACAACATACGAGAATCTTACAACGAGGAAAGTGAAATGACACCTGAACTAGAGACAACACCAACAAGAATAACCTACCCTGAAGCAGCAAGTGATATAGGATTGAAAATTCACCTCACTGGTAAAAACATATTACCAACAGTAGATCCACCTCTGGAGTATATTATGCAACACATACAGAGAGGTAATTTCAAATGGACTTATACAGACAACAAATTCCAGGAAGACATCATAAGACAACTAATATCAGTGAACAAAATCAGAATAACCAAGAACGACTTCAAAAGGGTATATGAAGGCTCATTTAGGAAGATCAGAAATGGACTCAACGACAGATCACCACCGGAAGGTCATAGAAGGACAAAGAAATACTCATAAGAAGATAATGAGAAGTACAATAACAATTATGCAACATAATGTAAAACACTGGAAAACACACAAATATGACCTATATAATACATACAGATTAATAGACCCTGATATAATACTAATTAATGAACATGGACAGAAAACAGATGAAAAAATTAAATTGTTTAATTATGATGTATATCAAGCAAATAAATCAAATGAATTAAATGATGGTATAGCAATAGCAGTGAAAACTAATATTAATTATAAAATCATTGATGACTTTAACCAGGAAATTATGGCCATTAAAATATATATAACAATTGGAGAAATAATAATAGCAACAACATATTTACCCCCAAGACGTTCTTACCTCCCAGTAGACGATTTTCTAAGATTAGTAAATTATAATAAACCAACATATATATTAGGTGATTTTAATGCTAGACATAAAAGTTTCGGTCATAACAACAACAACAATGTAGGAAATTCTTTATATACACTTATGAACTATGGTAAAATAATACACTTAGGCCCTAATTTTAAAACATTTCTTGGACACAGAAATATGACAACCCCAGACAGAGTTTTTAGCAATAATAAAGCATAATTAAATTACTATTTAAAACAAGGTCCATTAACAACTAGTGATCATATCCCAATAATAATGACTTTGTCCACAAGTCCAATCCAAATACCAACAAAAGAAAGATTTTTAATGAACAAAGCAAACTGGGAAACATTTAAACTTGAATTGAATAAAATAAAGAAAATTAAATTAGACCATAAAAATATAGAAGATATAGATAATGAACTTGCAAATTTTCACAAGACTATAATATTAGCAATGAACAATAACATCCCCAAATCTTACTATAAAACTTTACCTCACTCAAAGATACCAGAAAATATTAGATATTTACAGACACAATTTATTCATTTATATGATTATATCCAAATCAATGGGCCTGATTTATATACATTGCAGAGAATAAAACAACTGCAACAACAAATACAAGAGTTATTTAGAATACAAAAAAATGAAGAATGGAATAAACTCATAGAAAATATAGATGAAAGCACTGACTCTAAGAACTTTTGGAAACTAATTAAACAAGTCAATGGGAAAGAAAAGATAAAAGCACCCTATGTAAAAGATGCAAGTGGAACACAACTCTATGATGATAAAGAACAAGAAATAGCTTTCAGAAATATATGGAAACAAGTTTTTAAAATATCAGAAGAGGAAAATGAAAAATTTGATGGAGAACATGAAGAACATATCAAAGACTGGCTAAGGGGAAGGATAGAGGAAACAACACCAAAATATATTATAGATATGAAAACAATACCATTCAATGAGAAAATTACGGAAAGGGAACTATTGCATCATTTGAGAAAATTCAAAGAAAAAACTCCAGGACTTACAGGAATAACAAAAAAATGTAATTATGAACATACCAAACAAAGGAATTGAAATATTATTAGAGATTTTTAATGCTTCACTTGCCGCAGGTTATTTTCCAGACGATTTAAAGAAAACTAAAATGATATTTATACCAAAAGAAGGAAAAGACTATAAAGAAATAATCAATTATAGACCTATATCATTATTGGAAGTAACAGGAAAACTTTTTGAAAAAATATTAAATGCTTGATTATTGAAATACCTAGAAAATAATAATATATTAAACATTAGACAACATGGTTTTAGAAAAAACAGAGGAACTCATACAGCTTTAGCAATTATAACTGAAACTATAGCAATAGCAAAGGCAAAACAAGAAAATGTCAATTTGATTTTAAGAGATATTAAAAAAGCGTTCGATAAGGTATGGCATAATGGACTAAAATACAAAATACTAAAAACTAATTTACCATCTTATATGAAAACAATACTATGTGATTACCTGTCAGACAGACAAATTCAAATATATAGAGGACAATACTTAGGACCTCCATTTGAAACTGAAAGTGGAGTGCCTCAAGGAGGATGTTTATCACCAACATTATTTATTTTGTATACCTCTGACATGCCAAGCCCATCCCCTTATAGTGAATACATAACTTTTGCTGATGATGTAACCCAAATTGTTAGTTACCCAGGGAAGTCTAAAGAACTATTAGCTATACATACAAGAAATGCTATTGAGAACATCAATAAGTATGAAGATAAATGGAAAATACAAACTAACACAGCAAAATTTAAGATTATTCCAATAGGAAGAAACATTTCAGCACCTATAACAGTCGATGGAGACGTATACCCATATAGTAAAGAAGGTAAAGTTCTTGGTTTGAAAATAACAAAAACTGGTTACAGGAAATTTATAAAAGAAAAACTAATTGTATTAAGAATTAAACTTCTAGAGATAAATAAACTTGTTAAATTGAAAGTAAAAAATAAGAAAAAACTATATTTGACACTAATAAGATCAATTTTAGAATATCCCCCAATCCCTATAAATGGAATGAAAAAAACTACTATACATGAGCTGCAAATAATTCAAAATAAAGCCTTAAGATATATTTACAATATAAAATATCCAGAAAAAGTAACAAATAACGAACTTCATGAAAGAGCAGGATTAAAAACAATAAAAGATTTATTAGATGAAAGAGCTACATCAATATGGAATAATGTTCAAACATTCGAATTTGTAAATAATTTACATAATATAGAAGAAGAAGAAGAAAATAATTTCAAACAAAACAATTGGTTTCCGTTGAGTTACAGAGCTATAATGTAAACAATATATTATTCATTATACATTGTTATAATAAAATATTACCACTATTTACAATATTAATAAAAATTAAAAAGATGAGGTGTAACCAAGACCCAATAAGGGGAATTGGCCCTTCAATAAAAATTATAAAAAATAGATAAATATAACCAAAATAAAAAATAATAAAATAAAAATAAAAATAAAAAAATAAATAAAAATGAAAATATAAAATATATATATATATATATATGTATGTGTATGTGTGTATATATATATGTGTGAATTTGTGTATGTATGTGTGTGTGTGAATGTGTATAATTATGTGTGTATGTATGTATATTAAATTGGTGATGGTTATGATAATAATGTTGAAAGTAATGTAAATGATGAACTTTAACAATATTTTAATGTAAGCAAAAAAAAAAAAACACACAAAAAAAAATATATATATAAGAATAGCTATCCGGTCAAGCCCGGAATCTTTTTATCTCTTTCCGTATTTCATTAGATTACCATTATTTACAATATTAATAATAATTAAAAAGATGAGGTGTAACCAAAACCCAATAAGGAGAATTGGCCCTTCAAAAAAAAAAAAAAAAAAAAAAAAAAAAAAAAAAAAAAAAATGAATATGAAAAGAATAGCAATCCGGTTGAGCCCGGAATCTTTTTTATCTCATTCTGTATTTCATTTTCTATCTTTTTCTTATTGTGAATATCTTTCACAACTCTAATTTCTATTCTTAACTCTAATCACCATCACCATCGCTCTATGTCATTTCTCTCTGAAGATGGACTCTGTGTAGTCTGAAACGTAAGAGAAATAAATAACTCGAAGCTCTATCCTGTGTTTACCTTCCACCCACACAACATATATATAGATATACATACACTTGACAAGAGAGAGAGTATGTGTGTGCGTGTGTGTCGATTTATAAGAGTCAATAATGATTAGTAATTTCTGACTAATTATAAATCTTGCTTTATTCTGGAAACTTATTATGGTTAAAAGATATAAAGTGAATATTTTCCCTTTCACTTTTCTCCCTCACAAAATGGTTACCATGATTTTTTATCTATGGTTATTATTTAATTCATTTATAATTATATTTTATTTATTATTATTATTTTTCCCATTATATTTTTCTGGATTCCACCTATAGAATTAACACTATTTTGGTCATTCACTATGCATGGTGATTCTATCTGTCTGTGTGTGTGTGTGTGTTGCTGACTGACACACGCACTTTGTGTGTGTGTGTGCGAGAGAGAGAGAGAAAGAGAGGTATTGCTGACTAACACACACGCTCTCTCTCTCTCACTCTCAGATTAGGAACAGAAAAATATATTATAGAAAAATATATAGTACATCAAACTTTTCTCTCTCTCGATATAGCAAAATGCATTTTACATTAAACTTATCGAAATATGAAATATTGTGTAGCGTATTGGTATAATTATTGTTGACTAAGCATTGGTTACACTTGCTGTATACAGAGGGTGTATAAAGTATATTCTGTGTATATATATATATATGTGCTGGAAATATATGTGGTAAATTTAGGTGATATTTTCTTATTGGTGAATTGTAAGGTGTTGTGATTCCTCCAAACTCTATCATTAAACAACACATCTCTTATTGGTAACATTGAGGGTGTCTGTTTCATGGCAGAGTTTGGAGAAATCAGTAAACCTTCCAATTTTCTCTAAAGAAATCCTGGCCTTACTTAAAACCTCATGTGTTTGAGTTCCACGTGTGTCCTATTTAACCCTGGAACACTATACAACTTTTGACACTCACTGTACAGTATGTATGAATGTATGATTGTATGTGTTAAGTATATTATATCTGTGTGTGTATGTATTGGATAACTATATATTATATTTGTATGTTTAAGTGTGTGTGTACAAATTCTATGTGTGAGTGTCTGCAATAAGATAAGTATGTATGTACAGTTGGCTCCACTCCCGCGTTTCTCCCATGGCGTTGCCAATGTTCGGCCAGTTAGAAATTCGAATCCCGATTCACAAGTTAAAAGATTCAAAACATTCATATATTTCACTCTGAGATATGAAAATTTCGAATTTTTTAACTTGTGGATCTGAATTCGAATTTCTTACTGGTCCAACATTGGTAAAGCCATGGGAGATACGCGGGAGTGGAGCCTACTGTATGTACAGTATGTGTGGGTGGGTGGATTGAGTGTGAGCTGAGGCTGAATGGAGTAAAGTGGTCCTGGTTTGCAGATGATACTGTGTTACCCAGAGGGAGTTGCTGAAGGGGTAAATGAGTTTCAGGGTGTATGTAAGAGAGAGAAACTAAAGGTGAATATTGGTAAAAGTAAAGGCAAAGGTTGAAATGATCGACTTTGCAACACCTTATTGGTGAGGGTGTCTACAGGGACCATGTGTGAGATAACTTCGGGAGTTGAGAGGATGGAAGAAGTGGTAACAGTTGTGGCTGCAATTCTGTGGCCCAGCGTTCGATCCTTGCTCGGGACACTGTTAAAGATACCACTGATACCAGAGGTTACCACCCTTGTGAGAAGGGGGTGGGGGGTTTGAGTCAGCTGTCTGAGGTCTTCCTGCTTAGTCAGCCATAGCCGAAGCTGACTCGGGTCTCAGGTGGGTGGAGAGGTCGCTGAGCCATATATTACAGGGATCATCCTTGTGATGCGTGCTATAAGTGTGTTTCATACACACAGTGTGTGCTACACTCTGTCCCAGTGACTGCCACTCGCTGGCACCTTTAATAACCTTTAAGTATGTAAATATGAGAGAGAGAGAGAGAGAGAGAGAGAGAGAGAGAGAGAGAGAGAGAGAGAGAAAGAGAGAGAAACGACCAGTGCTGGGTTGGCAGGTCATAGGTTCTCTTGGGAGAATCATGAAGGGTAGAAGTGTGAGCATGAAGGTGAAAAGGGAACTGATAAATAGGATAGTCCTGCCAACACTGACAGAGCACAACATTTAGTAAAGGCTAGGTACGGTGGAGATGAGTTACCTGAGAGAAGCATGTGGTCTGACAAGGCGAGATGGGGAAACTAATGAGAATATATATGACAGAAGAGATCTGAGTGAGAGAGCAGTTGTTGGTAAACGTGGAGTGATTGAGAGAATGAAGCTAAGTATATTGAAGAGGTTTGGACATATGGAGAGAATGTGAGACGGATGGTGTTTGATCATTCGAGAGTGAAGTGGAGGGACCTGGAATGAGAAGCAGACCACCAGTCAGGTGGGTGAACAGTGTGGAGGAGTACACGAGGGAGAGGAATGTGAATGGAAGAGAGGGCTTGACCAAGTAATGAGGGAGTGTTGGAAAAGAGGGAACTAGAAGACTCTCTGCCATTCCCCTATGGGGGAGTTCCCGGAGGCATTTCTCAAAGTCTCTCACTATATCGTGAGAGGATATTGCAGCCAATCACAGTCCACCTTTTCCAGGCACGAGTAGGCCTACTTACCAGGTTATAGGAACTCAAGCTTGCACAACAAAAGGCATAATTTTAACAGTTGTCATTGTTTACTGCCATAACATGCATTTACTTTACTTTTATTAAATTGTTGGTATGTTTTAAAACAAGTCTTAATTATAATATGATAAAACCAGTAATAGAAAACACCTTTTCCCAGTAATTTGCACATTGATTACATTGACTACCAATACAATTGCGAAGGCTTAATTAAATATATTCGTTACTATTGTTTATGTTCATAATAAATGGTATTTTTATAGAATCACATAATTATAATATACGTACAGTCTCCTCCACTGCCGCGTTCATCACTCAGCGTTGTCAATGTGTGAACCCCACAAGGTGTGAACCTCCAGTGTCGTCGACTCTAGTATCCGAAACACATACCAATATCATTCCTGTCAGTGGAAGGTTGAATGAGGGTAGTGTTGGCTTGGGTGTGGTGTTCTATGGAGGCAAGAACTGTAAGCTGTAATGCAGAAGTCTTGTCTAGGTGCTGTTTTTAAGAATGGTCAATATAGGTCAAAGATAATAGTAACACTTGTTTTTTTTTGTCTCGTGTACTACATCATTGCGATAATGATAGTTACTGTAGTCTGTAGGTAAGAATAATATCTCTAGTGTGGAATTTAAGCACGTCACTGTGTTGCTATAACATTTCACACCACCATTAGTCCCCACAAGTCAAGATAGGCTCGTTCCTTCAAGTTAGTCATTGCATATTAATATGGTATTTATTTTGTGACGATGACGCAGATTTGTCAGTAACCACAATGTCCAACATTTGACGAACATTAAAACAGTAGTAGTGGTGTACTAACAGTTGTCATTAAAAGTTGTTTCTTGACAGTTCTGACTAAAGATAATTCATTATATAGTGAACCTTTCACAACTTTTCTTTGTGATCATATAAGGATTGGATGAGGATGGAATCATAAATCATATATTTATGGTGATGGATGCTTTATATGTGTCGGAGTTAATGAATACAGTCGAGCTTCAAGGTGTTGGTTGATTCAGACCATACAGTACATAAGTAAATATTCTAATGTTTCACTTTCATACTGATCGATTTGCACCTATTGCAGATATATGTGATTTACAGTACCCTATTTACACAAGACAACTTTTTTCATTAATATTAATTGAGAAGAAAACAAAGAAAGTAGAGAGAATTAAACATTTATAAGAGGGTCGTTGGAATCCAAAGTGACTCAATAATCCCTCTGTACTTTATACAGTATATCCCACTTGATAAACCAGTGGTTCTTAACCTAGAGGGCGAGAGTGATATCCAGGGGGACAAGAACCTCACGTGAAAAGTAGATATGTTTCCAGTTATATCTGTTATATTCTCGACAAGAGAGTGGACCAGTACTGATTTGTTTATGAAAATACAGAAGTATTGTCATTACAAAATCTAGTTTTCACAAATCTCCTTGGCTTAGTATTTACCGTAATTATTGACCCCCCTCCCTGCCCCTCGAGCATGAGTCCCGTCTCTCCCACCAGTCTCCTATACATGTCTGTGGTTATAACATCTTTTCTTTCACATTTTTTCAGGCGATTGAGGACTAGGTATGTTTTAGTTCATTTGATATATTTATGAATTAAACTAAACATGTTTACACATCTTAAGTTTATTGGTGGATTGTTAACACACATGTCGCTTTATTTGCTTTTAGAAAGTTGCTAATTCACTTTTTAATAAAGCAGATTTGGAATTGCTTAAAATCCCGTGGTGGTTACAGTAAAGTCGTATTGACGGTCATATTGATTTTTTCTTAAACGAGTGTTTATGATCATGATGTGGTGCTTATGATGGTGATTTCACTAATGTAATTAATTCATGCTTAGTAAATGGACTAGAAAGGCATTATTTTTCATTTTTTTCTGATAATCTGGGAGTGAAATCTGTCTACAGATGGAAGGGGGGCGTGGAGAGAAAGAACTGTTTCCAGGGGAGGCGTGTAGTAAAAATGTTAAAAACCACTGTGATAGACTAAATATTGTTTGCTACTGAGATAGAGCAGAATCATAATGTTATTCATTGGAAAGGCTGTAAATGACATTTTATATACTGGTTTAATTGATGAACCCTATAATATCCATACAAATGTTTATATTTACCTTAACCCACGGGACAAACTGTCGAACAATTTGCTTAGTTATGACAAATATTAACTACACAACAATATTTATACATCTTTTTAATTAATGATACAGATAATGCGTCTTCAAAATATAGTCACTATATAGTCTAAAATATATGATAAACATATACACATATCTATCATAAACTGTCTACATGATCATTAACATTAGGAGGTTCAGTAACAAAATAACACTCTCCCATTTTTAAATGTTCAAATTTTAAAAGATGAGGGTATTCTCAAAACAAAAGAAGTTGTTCCTATAGTCCTGTAGGAACAACTTCTCTCCCAAAGACCTCAAGTGAGAAACACGAGGTGGAATAACCATGTAGCCGAAATCATTATAAAATATCCGCCATGTATTGTAGTGATGTAGATGTGAACCCTCTCAATTTCTGTTACAACCTCAGCCCCGGGTAGACTGAGGCTCTCAATCAGATATATTTGATGAGGAGAAAGGGGGGCAAATTACACACTTCAAAGCTTTTATAGCTTTATTTAATTAATTAATCTTTATAAATCTTTAATATCTATTCTCTAAATCTTTCCTTTTTTATTCTTGTTACAATTATCCTAGACTTTATCTGGTTTTGAGCTAGCCTGGAATTACAGAAATATAATAAAATATAATTTGACATCTTCTACCTAATAGTAAAGATGTTTTTCTCTATCAAAACATAAATCCAATGATGAAATACAATATTCACATCTTCCTCTACTAGTGAAGATGTGACGGTAAAACATAAATACGATGTGACCTAGTGAAGATATGTCACACCGTAACAATACAAATTAACAATAATTCTATCAAAGTGATTGTAGCCTATTATAAAATATGATACTTAAATATAATACTAACTTTACAAGCAAATATAAATCACTTCAAAGGTTGTCACCACTGATTATCATATGTTTCACAAACAGTAACTAGATTATTCTGCAATGTCTACGTGTTAATGATTTCCTTGTTATGGACAGAAATTTACTTGTAATCCAATAATACCCTATATGTAACGTAGAACAAGTTATTTTTCCCCCGTGTGTTAAGTTGGTAAGCCTGCGAAAGCTACAAGATGTGGGATTGGTGTGTGTGTGTGTATGTGTGTGTGTGTGAGAGAGTGTGTGTAAAGGGAACTGTGGTTCACATGACTCGAACCTTCACTTCATCAGAAATAAGCTTATATTCTGCAGGAGAGATTCGATTGTCTCATTCCTTTCCACAGTATATTCTTTTCACAATAAAATATACAGTAATATATGGATAATTGTGGTTCTCATAATTTTGTGTAATGTCTGGGCGATGGTGGTGTTTCCCTTCCATTACCTCGGGACTGTACAACATGGAACGAGTGATGAGGGGGGGGGGGGGGGAGTCACTACCCGAATATGGAGGATGAAGCTTGCTGATTCGAAATAAGTGTTTTGTACTCGTATATGCACATGAACACACACAAGCGAAGCGCTGCTACCACATTAACTATGCCTGGGTGAGAGGGTGGTCCAGGAGGAACTTTGGCAAGGTGTACAATACACAAAATAGGAAAACTTTTGTTTCCTGAAATAGTTTGGACGATTCAGTAACATTGCAATTTACTAACAAGATTTTTTTATGTTCCTGATATTTATTTATATACATACATGCATGATCTGTGTACAGCCATGGCTGATAGTGCTTGACCATGCAGGGTCCAAGGAGTGTTGGTGAGCAACTGAACAGAGTTCGAACAAGTGAATTTTCCAAATCATTCTCAACATTGAGAGAGGTTTAGAGGACTCACTTTTTCGAACTCTGTTCAGTTACTCTCCAACACTCCTTAAACCCTGGTCAAGCACTATTAGCCATGGCTGTACATTCTAGTGGGTGTGCCCGGTGTGGGTGTGGGTGTTTCCGATGTTAATCTGTGTGTGTGTGTGTGTGTGTGTGTGAGAGAGAGAGAGAGAGTGTGTGAGTTTGATCATCTGTGTGTGTATGTGTGTATTTCTATGTTTATCTGAGTGTGCGCGTGATTGTGTGCTTGAGAGAGAAAGAGAAGGAGTGTGTATGTGTGTGACATAGTTAGATGGGGAGTCAGCCAGTCATACAGAAGACGGAATAGTGAAAGGACGTTCTATATTCAATCAAGTAAGATCTAACCAAACCTAACCTGACATGACATGACTTGATATATTAATAACTTACCTTTACCTAACCTAACCAAACCTAACCTAACCTGACATGACTTGATATATTAATAACTTACCTTTACCTAACCTAACCAAACCTTACCTTTACCTAACCTAACCAAACCTAACCTGACATGACTTGATATATTAATAACTTACCTTTACTTAACCTAACCAAACCTAACCTGACATGACTTGATATATTAATAACTTACCTTTACCTTTACCTAACCAAACCTAACCTGACATGAATTGATATGTTAAGGGGGTGTGGGAATAAGAGGACAGGCTTGGGGGGGGGGGTTGGTGGTGACGGAGTAGGGGACAGACAGGCTTGAGGGGGGGTTTGGGAGGTGCGGGAATAGGGGGACAAGCTTGTGGTGGGGAGAAAGCCTGTCTGCCCCCTATTCCTGCACCCCCAAACCCCCCTCAAGCCTGCCCCCCTACGCCCGCACCTCCCCAACCCCCCTAAGTCTGTCTCCTTACCTGTACCTTTACCTAACCAAACCTAACCTAACCTGACATGACTTGATATATTAATAACTTAACCTAACCTAACCTAACCTAACCTAACCTAACCTAACCTAACCTAACCTAACCTAACCTAACCTGACATGACTTGATATATTAATAACTTACCTTTACTTAACCTAACCTAACCAAGCAAAACATAACTAAACCATTATATCATTAATATTCTCCATATTATATTATAATACTAAATATTATTTATATTATCCATAATTCATAATCACAATACCCAACCCACCCCCTGCTTTGCCTACCCTTACACCTACACATTTACCTTCACACACACACACACACACACACACACACACACACGTATATTCTCTCCCCAAATGACTTTCTTAGTGAGAACATTTCCAGTATGATATATTCACATATCAAATTGTGAGTTATATTATCACTCAAATCAATAACTCTCTCTCTCTCTCTCTCTCTCTCTCTCTCTCTCTTCTCTCTCTCTCTCTCTCTCTCTCTCTCTCTCTCTCTCTCTCTCTCTCTCTCTCTCTCTCTCTCTCTCTCTCTCTCTCTCTTTGCGAACTGAGATTTGAACACTTTAAAGAGAATAATTTAAATGATCTACATTCAAATCAATGAACACACACACGCCACGGCAACTATCCAGCAGGTCATTTTTTTTGTCATACATAAATCAATGAAATTCTACTCTAGTGTGTTGAAATCCCATGTTGCAACAATAAGTATGTGTGCTCTTAACCTATTTGTATCTTAACAGGATTGAGTCAAGCTCGTAGTGTCCCATATTTTAAAACTCAAATATCATATTTTTTATTTTTATTTATGCATGTTTTTGGCACACACCACTTCTTCCCGTCAGCTTCCCGTAATTCATCTACTATTATAAATATTATAAAAAATGAATATCCCATATGTACAGTCGGTGGCAAAAGTCCTGTCGCCTCACTTGCTTCCCCGAGGCACGCAATGATCATAGACTCGAGAATATTAGGTGTAGAAAACGTGTGTATTTCTCTAGTCTCGGTGAAGCAGGTGAGGCGACAAGACTTCTGCCGCCGACTGTACTATTGGCCAAGAGTATTCGTACCCACCTCTGATATGCTTCAACCAGAATTCATGAGGTAAAACTGACTCACATGTCCAGATGTACGATATCCTTCTGTTCCCCCTCTTCACTTTACCTTCACATGAATAAATCGACATTATTATAGTATATTTGTAACTATTTACTTACATTGTGGTGATATACTATTCATTAGTGTGATTTATCCCCTCATTCTGTCAAACTATTTACTTTGATGTCACTTTTATGTGTTAAAGATTAAGAGAACTGGTCCCTCTCCATCTTTCTTTCCCTTCTTTAGCTCCCCCTCCCTCATCCCTCCCCAACTTTTCTCTCCACTGCTCCCTTCCATTCCCCTCTCTCCCTCTTTCTCTCCATTGCTCCCTCCCACCCCCTCTTTCTCACCATTGGTCCCTCCATCCCCTCTCTACCTAACATACAGTCGTGGTCAATAATAATCATCCACATATGGGTAACTTTAACAATTTCCTGTGTAATGTTTTCATGTTCACATATAATTTCATTGATTTATGTAGTGTGTAGCTGCTTGTAGTAAATTAAAAGATGGTACTTTATCTATTTATAGGAAAGTTTATCAGCTAAGGAACAGAGGAAAGCAGTCAAAATTTTACGTGAGTTACTCCTATGTGGCTGATTATATTTGACCACGACTGTACATCCTCCATCCACATTTGTCTCTCTTCCTCCCTTCCTCTCTCTCTTCCTCATTCCCTCAACTTATCCTCTAAACTCTATCTATCTGTCGTTTTCTTTTCCTCTTTCCACCTACTCACATTCTCCTCTATCCTAATCATTCTTATACTCATAATGTTTTACCTCGCATTGAGTTCGAATTTCTTTCGTATTTATTGCTTTTATCTATGAGTAGCGTTTCCTAACATCTTCCTTGTATCTAATGGTTTATTTATTATATCATTTTTTTATCTGACTTATATAAATTTTCTTAGTGATATTTGAGTCTGATGGATCATGAAATCAAAGAGTTTGTTTATCACATAGATGGACTCCACATTTCTCCTAGACCTTATACTTTCCATCATTCCAGTCTAACAACTGATTGGAATCTTGTTAGCCTTGTCAATTAATATTTTCAAATAACAATGCAAAATATATGAAAACTCATGTTTTTTCTCGCTGTTTTAGTTTATAGAGCGGCGCCACATCAATAATGCTAACATTCATTTAATTTAATTCCGGATTCAGCAAGAAAGTGCTAATGGAGAAAAAAAAGCTCCTTCACAAATATAGATATTTATATTGATTTGTGTGTACTGATGTTAAGACTATGAATTTATTTTATTCGTATACTGTAGGACACCTGGTATTAGTTTATTACAGTTGTAGTGAAATGCATTATGAATATAGTGTTAGGCACTGCCATGATAGTTTTATTGTTATTTTTTTATTACTATGTTATTCTTAATTTTAATGCAACTTTTTTCTTGAGTTTTTACATTTGTTTTTTATGAGGAGAACTGGTGGACAGGCACGAACTGACCAGAGGTGGTTGAATTCCATTTGTTTTCGATTTCGTTCGACTGCATGAATCTTTCGAATTTTTAGGGTTGAAGCCAAAGGATTCATACTCATTGTAATACTGTTTTCTGTCCTTGGCTGCCGTTAATACCCTGCGTGATAAGCAAAGTTTTGGGGATAGAATACAAGGGAAAGAAGAAGGATGGAGAAGAAATTATAGAGAGAGAAAGGAAAGGAAGGAAAGGGAATTAGAGAGAGAGAAAGGAAAAGGAGAGAGAGAGAGAGTAATCGAAGGAGGGAGGGAGGTAGGGGGCCAGGAGAGACAGGCAGGGGGAACGAGGAAGGTAGCAGGGGAGACAGAGAGAGAGGGAGGGAGGGAGGGAGGTAGCACGGGAGATGGAGAGGGGGGAGGGAAAGAACAGGAGACAGAGAGGGAGAAGAAGAGGGGGATAGGAAATGGAAACCTTAATATTCATCAATAAAATCATTCTTATTTCCCAGTAAATACAGTTTGACTGAATAGGTGGATAAATCACAGTATTCATAGAATATTACTTCAAGGTATATACAGTAAATAACTACGAGAATGTGAAAGGAAAGTGAGGTGGGAAATAGAGGATATCATACATCTGGACATGGGGGACAGGGTTCAGTGTTACCAGATGAAATCTGCGTGAGGCAAAACTGGGGTGGATACGAATACTTGTGGGCGATAGTAAAGTCATGGTCTAATGTACTGCAACACCTTCCAATGAGATGGCTTCGAAAAATGATCCGAAACTATAGCTGTTGGTGTGTGCAATTTTGGTTCATAAAATTAACTCAAATAGCTCGCTTTTATTCACCAGGTTGCAGTACATTAGACCATGACTTTACCAGTAGATCTATATGTATATTATAATATATGAATATGTATAATTGTCATAACCCATACTATACCATTTTTTTACATTGTCTAACCTCTGTATAGTTTCAGCCCCAGGGCTGCACCATGGCAAATATACAGTTTATTATTATTATTATTTCCACACATATCTATATATATATTGTCTTTCTTCCAGTTTAGTTTCATTAGTCTTATTTCATAGCTTAGTTCTCTTAGACTTGGCACCTATTTTTTTGCTGCTCCTTGTACTTTCTCTAGTTTGGAGATATGTTTCTTTAAATGTGGAGTCCATTCTACTGCTGCATATTCCAAGATAGGCTTTATGAAGGAGGGGATTATTTTCTTGACCATTTTTTTCGTTTATGTAAGTGAAGGCCACTCTCAAATTTGTAATAATGTATACATGTTTTTTACTTTTGCATGAATATGATTATCTGGTGTCAATTTTCTTATTTATAAATACCCCCAAATCTCTTTCTTTCTCTCCTTTAGTTAATATTTTATCTCCAAGCTTGCACTGGCAATTTGGTTTTCTCGCACCTCTTCTAAATTTAATAACATGTCACCTATCTGCGTTAAACTCAGTCTGCCATTTATTACTCCAGTCAACCATTTTGTCCAAGTCTTCTTGTAACTTATTACAAATCTTCATTTTTAATTAATCTTAATACTTTTGCAACATCAGCAAACATATCCATATAAATGCCATCTGTAATATTTACTTCTATATCATTAAGAACATTATTGGTGTCAATACTGAACCCTGAGGAACTCCACTTGTGAACTTCAACCAAGGGGAATAGTTCCCTTCTATTACTGTTCTCATTTCTCTTTCTACTGGGAAATCTTCCATCTATTTTAGTATTTTCCTTATACTCTTCCTTTATGTTGCAATTTCCATATAAGCAATTGGTGCAGAGCTCTGTCAAAAACCATTTTAAAGTCTAGGTAAATACTATCCACCCTTCCTTCCCTTGCTTGGATTTTTTTAAAATATATTCTCATATAGTAACAGAGTAAATTTGTTACATTTTATAATCTTTCCTTCCTAAATCTTAATCATCTCTCTGTTATTATTTCATTTTTCTCCAATTGCTCAACCCAATTGCTTCTTATAATATTTTCCAGACGTTTACACACTACAATGTCATTATAGTGATACCGGCCTGTAGTGAAGCGAGTCTTGTGTATTTCCCTTCTTAAATAATGGGATTGTGTTTGTTTGCTTTCAACTGTGTGTGTGTGAGAAAGAGAGAGAGAGAGATCTACAGAAAGAGAGAATGTATTAGTGTGTGTGTATATATTGAAGGGTGAATATTGATGAACGTGTGTATGTGTGTACTGACGTGCATGGGTGTATGTGTGTGTGTACTGACGTGCATGGGTGTGTGTGTGTGTGTGTGTACTTAGGGTTGTATATTTAGTGATGTGCATATTCTAATGTGTGTATGTGTATATTCTGACGTTTGTATTGGTATGCTTACCCGTGTGCGTGAGAAATACCCTTTACTTCGAAAGGCATAAATTATAATCATGGGACATAATATTATTTTTATTATTATAATAATAATAATAATAATTATTATTATTAAGGAATTGAAATGTTAATTATTCCTCCTAACCATCCCAAACAACAGGTTGCCATAGCACTATATAGTTTCATTATTGATTTTCTTGGTATACTTTGGAAGAATCAAGGCACTCCAATGTAGCTAACCAAAAAGTATAGTATTGATCTCTATATATCTCTCACATACAAACAAACTCTCTCTCTCTTAATCTCTTATTATATATATATATATTCCCACAGATGAAGATGGATCTCTCTCTCTCTCTCTCTCTCTCTCTCTCTCTCTCTCTCTCTCTCTCTCTCTCTCTCTCTCTCTCATTCTAACCTTTCCCTGCCACAGATGAAGATGGAGGTTCATAGACTGAGGTTGGTTGTACCGTCAACTCTTTATATGGTGGTGGTGGTGGTGGTGTTGGTACTGGTGGTAAGAGCCGGAGTGACAACAGTAATTGACCGAAGGATGATGGTAGCAATGGACACAACATTCGACATTTCCCTCGCGTCACAAACCTTCAACCTTAGTTCATCTTGTAAGAGAATGTGTGTGTGAGTTTGTGAGTGTGTGTGTGTGATTTTTTTTTTTTTTTATAATAATAATAATAATAATAATAATAATAATAATAATAATAATAATAATATTATTAATGATAATAATAATAATAATAATAATAATAATAATAATAATAGTATTAATAGTATTAATGATATTAATAATAATAATAATAATAGTATTAATGATAATAATAATAATAATAATAATCATAATAATAATCATAATCATAATCATAATCATAATGAAAATCTACATCTACATTTACATCTATATCTAAATATAAATCGATAATGATAATGATAATATTATTAATAATATTATTAATAATATTATTCATTGTGTGTTTTTGTAAGTGTAAGAGAGTGTGTGTGTGTGAGAGAGAGAGTGTGTATGTGTTTTTTTTTATTAATAATAATATTCATAATAATAATATTCTTACAATAATAATATTCTTACAATAATAATAATAATAATAATAATAATATTTATATTAATAATAATAATATTTATATTAATAATAATAATAATAATATTTATATTAATAATAATAATAATAATAATAATAATAATAATAATAATAATAATAATAATAATAATATCCAGTTGTTTATTATATATTTTGTACTTATTCTTTTATTCCCTAATTTACTCATTATCTATCATTTCCTTATTTGTCTATTTATTGTTCATTAATTAACTACCTCTTCTCTCATTCATCCTTCATTATTATTCATGTATTTATTTATTCAGGTGAGTGTAAGATGCGTTGTTTGGTCCTACCGTCATGTATCAGCTGGTCCCTTGTCATCACACCATCAGCCGGCTCCAACAACAACAACAACAACACCAGGGACAATAATTCTGAGTGCCGAATTTCGAATCAGGGCCCCGAGGATTTGGCCCTGACTGTACAGACGCATGCAGTCTATGGGTACAAGTTGTGTGAGTATACAGTCGCTGCCATAATTCTCTTTCCACCTTCTATTGTGTGTAGAAGTGATAAGGAGTCGATTCCACAGTGGTATTGGTTTGTTAGCTTCCCAACGAACCATACTTGTAAGGCTTCATTATTTTAGGGTTGATTCCACAGTGGTATTGGTTTGTTAGCTTCCCAACCAACCATCTCTCTCTCTCTCTCTCTCTCTCTCTCTCTCTCTCTCTCTCTCTCTCTCTCTCTCTCTCTCCATTCCCTGTATTTTATTAAGGGTGTGTGGGATAATAATAATAAAAATAATAATAATAATTTAATCCTTTTATTTTACAGCTGGTATCAAAAGTGACATAGGCGTAATAACAGGACCAGATCATTTGTTATACATGAAGTCATCTCTCTACCTCACATTACAAGGAATGAGGGACCATTGTATGAAAATTCCTGGCTTTCGTTTGGTCATTCTTAAAACTCCAGTACAATTCAAGTTTGCTAAAGAATATTTGGCTACTGTTGCTCCAGGTAAGTGTATGTGTGTGTGTGTGTGTGTGTGTGTGTGTGTGTGTGTGTGTGTGTGTGTGTGTGTGTGTGTGTGTGTGTGTGTGTGTGTGTGTGTGTGTGCCCTTCGAAAATCTTGACATTTAGTATTAAAACTAACTATATCATGATATAATATAATAAAGAAAAGTTGTATGTAAAATTATAAGATACGAGTACGTGTGTGTGTGTGTGTGAAGGAGCCAGCGAGAAGATAGGGGGTGATTGATTGATTGATATTAGTTAGGCGTCACAACAGGGAGGTCATATGGTTCTCCGGGGTAGGTGAGGAGGTGTGTATGGTGCCAGGGGTTGTTGAGTCATTGATATTAGGCGCCACAACAGGGAGGACATCTAGCGCCAGGAGAAGGTGAGACAGGAAGGAAATATGAAGAAAAGAGGGATAGATAAAGAAATGAAAGGGAGTGGCTGAGGCTGAAAGGGAAGGAGGTGGGGTGAGTGAATGGAACCAGCGATAAGAGCATGTGTAGGCAGGCTATGTGGGCAGGTGAGTACAGAGTAGAAGGCATTCGCTGCAGTACTTATAGTCATGACGTCATGACATCTGCCCATGCGCGAGTTCTCTCCTTCCTGCAAATACTTTTCTCTAGCTCGTTCTGGCAGTTGTAGCTGGTGGTTTAGTTGGTATGACTATGGCGTCAGATGGTAAGGGTCCGGGGTTCAATCCAGGCAGGGCAAGTGTTATTTATACACAAACTATTTATTTACTATTTTCACAGTTTCTGGTAGTCTGCCCGAGTTAGGTCCTGGTAGTCTGCCCCAGTTATGTCCCGGTAGTCTGCCCCAGTTAGATCCCGGTAGTCTGCCCCCAGTTAGGTTAGGTTAGGTACGTTTGGTTTTGTTAGGGAGTAACTTTGTCATGACGTCATGACTAGCGTCTGCCGTGAAGACCTTCCCACCATTCCATTTGTTTTAATTGAATAATTTTCTTGAACTAAATATCAAAGACTAGGGTCCGTTCATCTCTTCATTATTTTAATCGATAGTTGAACTAATTTCCAAAGTATGATTTCGTGCATTAAATTAGTTTATAACAATTTTAAAGCCACATATATAGATTCCTACCGACAATCATGTCTGAATTATTTTCAGTGTTTATACTTTACACATCTTGGAACCGACATGCCAGTCGTTGCACATTGAGTTAAGCCTAATGAATGTTTTGGCAGGTCACAAGATAAATGTAATAATTAGTTCACACACATAGATAGAAATACTGTTCACCGATATTGATTTACGCCGAAATTGACGACCGAGATTGGATAGGGCTGTCGAAGGTTCCAATAACAAAGAGATCCATTGTGCCACATATGAAAATGAAACGCTAATGTATTTTGTAGCTTTTCAGACTATTTCGTAATTGATGTTCCATTGGATACCACTACTGATATATCTGAAAAATTATTGTTGTTGCTGCTAAGCACGTGATTGAGTACTTAGGTATAATATAACCATGTTATTTTAAGGGACCCATGATTTAGTCTGAAAATTGGAGGTAAACGAGTCCTTCAAAAATTGTCCCGAAACACCACCTATATGGAAGGAGCTTGTTTCGTGGCATTGTCTGGAGGAATCAGAAGACTCCAATTTTCAA
Organism: Petrolisthes manimaculis; assembly: GCA_034508575.1. Classification (NCBI taxonomy): domain Eukaryota; kingdom Metazoa; phylum Arthropoda; class Malacostraca; order Decapoda; family Porcellanidae; genus Petrolisthes; species Petrolisthes manimaculis. The sequence continues at coordinate 416,922 of JAWZYT010000149.1, read as the reverse complement.
ACACGATCACAGGGCCCTTAAATACAATTCTCTAAAGATCAGCCAAGGCATCACCGTGGCAGTCTGTGACACTCTCTGGTTGTTAACCTGTTTACAACTTCAGTATAGACAGATCTGATCTCTATCAGGGTTTATTTTTCATATTAATAATATACATATTTCCAACAGCCACATCGTAAGAATTATGATAGCAAAGGATATTGAAAGTCATACTAATAAATAAAACAAATTAGATTGCCTACCGTATTATAAATATAAGAATGTCCCAAAGCAGAGATAATTTTCTTGGTGTCTCAGGCACAAAATGTTTTATATATATATATATATATATATATATATATATATATATATATATATATATATATATATATATATATATATATATATATATATATATATATATATATATATATATATATATATATATATGTTTTGTTTTTCCCTACAGGTGCACTATTGGATTTGGTTAAAACTGCTTCCAATACATTACAATGGGGTGATGGTACTATGATGTCAACACAGCACCAATCTACTTATATAAAGAGTTTGGGAAGGCATTACTATTATTTATTTCAATTTCGACTCAGTCAAGATTATGCTATTGACTACGCTGCCGTGGAAGGGAGGAGGCAGTTTGTATGTCAAGGGAAGGAAATTATGTTTTGGTGAAGGAAAGGAAAGAAAGAAGGAAGGAAGATATGGAAAATGAGAATGAATGAAGGAAGGAAGAGGAAAGGAAAGAAGGAAGAAAGGAATGGAAAATTAGAATGAAAATGAAGGAAGGAAAGAAGGAAGAAAGGAATGGTAAAGGAGAATGAGAATGAAGGAAGGAAGGAAAGGAAAGAAGAAAGGAATGGAACGTTAGAATGAGAATGAAGGAAGGAAGGGGAAAGGAAAGAAAGAAGGAATGGAATAGGAGAATGAGAAGGAAGGAAGGAAGGAATGGTAAAAGAGAGTGAGAAGGAATGAAGGAAGGAGAGTGAAAATGAATGAAAGATAGAAGGAAAGGGAGTGAGAATAGGGTATGGTAAAAATAAAAGGAATAAAAGTAAAGGACGGAGAGTGAAAATGAATGAATGAAGGATAGAAAGAAGGAAAGATGGAAGAAAGGAAGGAAGGTTAGAAAAAATGGAAGGTAGGAAAAAATATGATAAAATCAGTGAAAAAAATATAAAATATAAATTGGGAATGAATGATGAAAAGAATAGTAGTAGTAGTAGTAGTAGTGTCACGAATCATAAAATGTCACGAGTCATGGCCTGACAGTGAAAAATTTCCACAAGGCATAGAAGATTCTACAGAGAAGAACAAAGGCCATGTAGGAGTGAGTTAATCCCAGGCAGACATGGGTGCGCCTTAAGCTGCAGGTAGAAAAAGGTAAAGGAGGTCAGGTCAGACTTCAATTTGCCACATTTCACTCCTATCGGTGTTTGAATGCACAATTACATTTTGTATTCATAAATTTTGCTATCAGGGCAACTTATTGTATTGCAAATGATCGTGAAGTGGAGGGGGATTATCGGGAATTAATAGTACGCCATAGGTAAATTGAAATTGCATGTATAACTAGGGAATGAGTGGATAAAATGTAAATCGTAGCCAGCTAGGAAAATCAAACACAGGTAGAGGGGGAGGAGCCAGAAAAAATTGAACTACCAAGCCCTCAGTCATGATGGAAAATATATTTAGTTTGGAATCCCACTTGAAGAGCAACACATCGTCGTATAGCTATAGCTCCCTGCTTGCCTTGATTAAACCCCACGTGTCGAGTGGGGAAGGAAGAAAGGAGAGTTAGAATGAATGAATGAAGGATAGATGGAAGGAAGGAAGGAAGGAAAGAAAGGAGAATGAGATTAAAGGAAGGAAGGAGTGTGAGAATGAATGGAGGAAGGAGAGAAGGAAGAAAGGAAAGATTGGAAGAGAAGGAAGAAAAAGGGAGGGAAGGATAGATTGATATTCGGCGCCACAACAACCAGGTCATAGAGCGCCAGAGAAAATGTGACAACAAGCAGGAAGGAAATAAATTGAAGAATTGAAAGCTAGTGGCTGGTGCCGAAGGGGCGCCAAAACCCTTAAAGTAATGCCCACATCACTGCAGGCAATATCTTCCTACGGGGAAAGAGGGACGGAAGAAAGATGAATGAAGACATGTAATGGTAAAAATTAAAGAAAGAAAAGAAATGTATTATAAAGAAATATATTATTAACACTACCCAAGCCGTAGCCCATGACAGAGAAGATTGGAGACATCTCGTGTACCTCTCTACAATACAGAGCCTCCACGACCCACGAGGGTTATGGTAACACTGAGACAGAGAAGGTTGGAGACATCTCATATTCCGCTCTACAATACAGAGCCTCCACGACCCACGAGGGTTATGGTAACACTGAGACAGAGAAGGTTGGAGACATCTTATGTTCCGCTCTACAATACAGCAGAGCCTCCACGACCCACGAGGGTTATGGCAACACTCACTCTCTCTCTCATTATTAAGAAAGGTGTAATTTATCATGTATTCATATTTAAAGCTTTATTGGATAAGTTAGTGCTTACTCTCACTCTGCGAGTAAACACACACAACACACACGCATTCACTCTATCACTCCGAACACACATACATTCTCTCTCTCTCTGCGCTCACAAACACACACACACACATACATTCTCTCTCTCTCTCTCTCTCTTTGCGCTCACAGACACACACACATACATTCTCTCTCTCTCTCTCTCTCTCTCTCTCTCTCTCTGCGCTCACAGACATTCTCTCTCTCTCTCTCTCTCTCTCTCTCTCTCTCTCTCTCTCTCTCTCTCTCTCTCTCAACACACACACAAACACATTCTCTTTCTCTTTCTCTCTCTCTGCGCTCACAGACATGCATACACATTCTCTCTCTCTCTCTCTCTCTTCCCATGTGCACACACATATACACTTTTTTTTCTCTCATCATGTACAAACACACATACATTCTCTCTCTCTCACTCTCTCTCTCTCTCTCTCTCTGCGAACACACCACACACACACACACACACACACACTCTCATATTGACACGTGTGATATTAATATATTATCATTTAAGAAAGTAATATTAATGTTTGAGATATTAGAATGCTACTGATTTCTCCAAACTCTGCCTGGAAATTAATATAAAATTAGACATAGTTTGGAGCAATTACTAGCCTTTAATTAAAAACTTGATAATAAATTCTATGTCTGTTATTTATTATCATTGTTTCATTTCAATGCCCTTTAAAAATAATACGAGGATAAGTTTTATATGGTTGAATTGGAGTAATTGTAGTCCTCCAAATGATGCTGGGAAACAAAATCCCTATTTGGTTATTGAGGCAGTGTGTAGAGGAAGTTTGGAGGAATCAGTAGCACTCCATTTCACCCCTAAAAAACTATATACAGTAGCGGTCATATATAATCATCCATATAGGGGTAACTCACGTAAGAGTTTAACAGCTTCCCTCTGTTCCTTAGATGATAAACTTTCCAATAAATAGGTTAACTACTATCTTTTAATTTAATACAAATAGTTATACACTACTTAAAACAATAATATCATATGTGAACGTGAAAACAATAGACAGTAAATTGTTTGAGATACCCATATGTGGATGATTATTATTGACCACGACTGTATGTATCTGTTTATCTGATAACACCAACAACAACAACAACAACAATAATGATAATAATAATCAAAGATTTAATATTTAAAATAGGACAGAGTGGATACAGTGACGGACTACGAATGTTATGGACCCGGGTTTTAGTCCACGAGAAATGTCTGGTACTTTTCCGAGGTTATCTGATGGGTCCAGCTGTTCGTCAAGAAAATAACCCCTAAGTCTTCATCAAAGATACCCGTCCATATTCCAAGATGCTGTGAGTGACAGTGTAGCTGCCCTCTCCTGATAGTGACGTGTAAAAATAAGGTGTCGTCATCTAGTGAGGCAGAAGAGAAGCTACCAACATTACCACGAATCTCCACTGTGCATCCTTGCGTCGCTGTACAGGGAGGAGAGCAGCGGAGCGGACTCTAGAGAGGTAACATGTCAGGGAGAGAGGACGTCCAACACCACGAGGAGGCAGATGGCAGGTTTCCCTTGCTAGTCTGTCAACTGTACCATTGTGACGTAAACCTACATGGGATAGCACCCATAAAAATTTGACAGTCAAGTTATGATGATGCAATAAGACTCAAAACGATAAAATCTACTGAATAACAGTAGAGTTTGTGGGCTGAACACTAGAGAGGGAATGAAGGGCAGGTTTAGAGTCACAACAAATGGCAGCATTCACTCCACGTTGACAAACAAGACTAACAGCATCCAGAATAGCATACAGTTCACACAATGTTGAGCTGGAGTGGTTACAGAGACGACGGCCAACCCAGCCCCCTGGAGGTGACTCCATATCAGGTGAGAAAACGGTGCAACCTGCTGTACCATCCATTTGCAATGAGCCATCAGTGTAGAGGCAGTATGGATCTGTGATGGAGGACGTCACTGTTTCTATGTGTTCCAGAGCCAACTGCCGCTGTAGAGAAGGCAGTTCCGACTTGGAAGTAGATGTAAAGCTCACATCAGGTATTGGTAGCATCCACGGAGGGGGCCCTGGGGGGACGTCTGCAACCATTATATCTATATTAAGACTACGGAGTATAGAGGAAACAGACCTTCAAAGAGTACGTCCAGCAGGCAGTATGGGAGGGACCGTGTAGTTTGTGTGGGGGTGGACTGATAGATATCAATCAATGTGGCTTTATAATAATTCCAAAGCTTACCTTGCTGGAAATATGTAATCTCGTTGGTTGGCTGCAGCGAGTTACCCAGAGTTATAATCCCTGTATCCTTCCCTCCAACACAATAAATTTATTTCTGGGTTCGTCCTGCTATATATGTATGATTATAGAGCATGCAATAATGGTCAATTACAACACAAAATGACAATTTTCTCTATTTATTAATAAATTCCAAGCCAACAAAATGAATAATTAAATTCAATCAGAAAATCACACACACACACTTCCGTTCACGCTCCAATAGATAGCTATATACGTACGGTACTTACTCCTCGTCGCTTCGCTCCTCTCCACACGTGCTTCCCTCAGTCGCTCGTAGTACACGTGGACAGTAATATTACTTTACTTTAATATACTTATCACGAGCTAGCACTTCCCCTCGCACACACAGGAGACGGTAATTACGTTATCGTAATAGTAATGGAATCAAGCAACCCAGTTGGTATATTTCAATGTCAATTTCACACTCGTTTACTGTCCCTCGTACACACACACACACTCGTAATTCCAGCCAGCCCTCTCCTCACCTATAAAATGACACCTTACTGATTCTCGTCTAGCGAATGAATAGTGAGTTAATTAACAATAAGTCTTGTGAAAAAGTAATTAAACAATTTCGACGTTACGTTAAAACTATAGGCCCCTAGGCAAAGCAACGAGGGCTGGATACGAGGTGTGTTCTTCGTCGAGTGTCTAGCTACCAACTGCTTGTATTCAAAACCAAGGTATGGGTGGTGGAGATTAATTACCCTACTGACTCCTCCCCATTCTACCTGGCCAGTGACTCATCATCAAGACTGTCCAATATCTACGTGTTCGTATGGCCTATTCCTTGACTACGTTTACATTATGTCACTCACACTTTAGTTATACATGCAAATCACTTTTCCCATAACATGCAACTGCTTGCAAATGATTCCCTTCCACTTCAAAATCAATTTTAATAAGTAATAGATGCCCCCATAGCATAATTATTAATGCAAAATTGTAACAGTACCTCCAGACACGGGATGGAGTGAGTGGGTACTCGACCTCACCTGACCTGACCTTCCCTGTCTACCTGGGGATTAATAGCCTGCACCTATATTTCAAATTGCTCAACTCAATTCCTCTGTCTTTGTCTTCCTGACTGAGAAAAATACCACTGTTCCATGCCTTATAGAACATTCCCCACACGTGGTGTCCTTTTGTTAATATATATATAATATATAGCATCCTACTACTTACGTACGTTACGTTATGATCACGGATCAAACCGTGACATTCGCACACACAGAAGAGACATTGCTCTATGCAATGTTTAATAAAATAATGAAGTGGTAATGACGCCTTTGCATGTATAACTATTACAATAATAACTCACTCACACTTCACTCATTCTTGTATGTGTCATGACTTAATACCAGTTAAGTGTTTATTTTTGCCAATGAGTGAAAAACTCCTAACAGTTACTTTAACTTTAAAATTCTAAGGAGAAACTCCGTGGCAAGAATAATTATACCTGGTAATGTCTAGTACCAATAGTACACATTTAAACAATATATAAGTGTGGTGTATGTAATACATTGTGTCATTGTTACATAATATGTAATAATAAAAATGCAAAAAATTATTCTGGAGACCATCCAACTGCCATCAATTCCTGTAAGGCAATATATATATTAAATGATTATCCAAGCCTCGGAAAGGGGAGCCCCTCCAAGTCTCTGGCTTGGATAAGGTTACACAGGTTGCAATATACATATTATTTAATCATCCAAGACTAGAGTCAGGGATAACCTCTGGAACCCAAGTCTTGGAAGACCCAATGCAATATCCAAACATCAGACCGAGGTGAACCCCAAATCTGAGTTTGGATAAAGGGTTTGTGCTCGTTGCACTCGAAGATAACAATAAAACGAGTAATTTGAATCCTAATCGTAACCCATAATTAGTTACTCGCTCGATTTTCCTCAGGCAACCGTGACATAAGGTCTGCCCCAACGCTAGCACTTCCCTTTAAACCACCGATGGTCCCCGTGAACATGTAACCCTTCATCCTTCTCACCCTGGCGAGTTTCCGTCGTCTGCTGGGTATATCCTTCTCCACCCTCGGGAGTTTCCCCAGCAGCGCTAGCCGTACCTACAGCTGGGTACTGTGGTTCACTATATGTTGCAGCAGCCGATCGCTGATAATAACCCTTATTACCACCGTGGTTATTATAACTCTTCCCGTTACTTCTCCCCTGATAACGGTACTGACTTGACTGCTGTGAATAATAATTATTGCCTTGTTTCTTGGCGTGATTAAAGTGAGGATTAGGTTGCGGACGTACAACCTGACTCTGCTGCTGTGAATTATCATTATTACTCGACTGATTATATGAACCAGCAGAGTCTTGGGAAGGCTTATTTAAATGAGTAATATTCTCACACGACTGAACCCGCGTGTGGTAACCGTATGCGGTAAAATGTGCATCCGACATTTCCACCATTTCCTTGAGGCAATTAATCTTATGGGTTTTAATCTGGGCTGACAATTCTGGAGGACACGACTTCTCTAGTTGCGTGCGAAGCAACAAGTCCTTTATCCCCTCCAACGTCTTGGGTGTTTCGGCCTTATCAAACCACTGATCCAGGTGGCTAGCGAGACGTGCACTAAACTGTGCAACGGTCTCTTTATCTTGCAAGGAAGCACTCAAAAACTGCTTCCGTGCATCATCGACAGTCACCCCATATGCTTGTAACAGAGCTTTTTTCATGCTCGCATAATTCCTGGTGTCAGGATCGAGTCGGTAGAGGATACTAAGTGCTTTACCATCAAACAGATTAAGGAACTCTATTTTCTTTACATCGTCACCAAAGACGTATGTGTCTGCAAGCATCTCGAATCGCTCAATAAACGGTTCAATTTCGTCTCCCTCTACATACTTCGCCAGTTGTAGTCTCGGAGTTACTGTAGTCGGGCTTGCAATACTGCTTTGACTACCATTCGCCTGTGCTTGCAGTTCCACCATTTTCTGTTCGTGTGCCCATCTTTCTTTTTCATGCTCTCTCTCTTCCCTTTCTGCCTCTCTCTGTTCCCTTTCTGCCTCTCTCTGTTCCTTTTCAGCCTCCCTTACACTCACCCTTTCGAGCCTGTCTTCCTCTTGACGACGCTCTATGTACTGTCGAATCTCGACAATATCTTCATATCCCAAGCTTCGGGCTTCCTCCATTAACTCCGCTACGGTATACATATTAAAATATTTTCTATTGTTTCCTTTGCCTTAATTCCTGGACAACCGTAATCTATCTACTCGTGAAGGTGTGCGCGTGTGTGACTGGAATTAATACAAAGAGCAGGCCCCATGTTCGGGCGCCAATTATGTGGGGGTGGACTGATAGATATCAATCAATGTGGCTTTATAATAATTCCAAAGCTTACCTTGCTGGAAATATGTAATCTCGTTGGTTGGCTGCAGCGAGTTACCCAGAGTTATAATCCCTGTATCCTTCCCTCCAACACAATAAATTTATTTCTGGGTTCGTCCTGCTATATATGTATGATTATAGAGCATGCAATAATGGTCAATTACAACACAAAATGACAATTTTCTCTATTTATTAATAAATTCCAAGCCAACAAAATGAATAATTAAATTCAATCAGAAAATCACACACACACACTTCCGTTCACGCTCCAATAGATAGCTATATACGTACGGTACTTACTCCTCGTCGCTTCGCTCCTCTCCACACGTGCTTCCCTCAGTCGCTCGTAGTACACGTGGACAGTAATATTACTTTACTTTAATATACTTATCACGAGCTAGCACTTCCCCTCGCACACACAGGAGACGGTAATTACGTTATCGTAATAGTAATGGAAATCAAGCAACCCAGTTGGTATATTTCAATGTCAATTTCACACTCGTTTACTGTCCCTCGTACACACACACACACTCGTAATTCCAGCCAGCCCTCTCCTCACCTATAAAATGACACCTTACTGATTCTCGTCTAGCGAATGAATAGTGAGTTAATTAACAATAAGTCTTGTGAAAAAGTAATTAAACAATTTCGACGTTACGTTAAAACTATAGGCCCCTAGGCAAAGCAACGAGGGCTGGATACGAGGTGTGTTCTTCGTCGAGTGTCTAGCTACCAACTGCTTGTATTCAAAACCAAGGTATGGGTGGTGGAGATTAATTACCCTACTGACTCCTCCCCATTCTACCTGGCCAGTGACTCATCATCAAGACTGTCCAATATCTACGTGTTCGTATGGCCTATTCCTTGACTACGTTTACATTATGTCACTCACACTTTAGTTATACATGCAAATCACTTTTCCCATAACATGCAACTGCTTGCAAATGATTCCCTTCCACTTCAAAATCAATTTTAATAAGTAATAGATGCCCCCATAGCATAATTATTAATGCAAAATTGTAACAGTACCTCCAGACACGGGATGGAGTGAGTGGGTACTCGACCTCACCTGACCTGACCTTCCCTGTCTACCTGGGGATTAATAGCCTGCACCTATATTTCAAATTGCTCAACTCAATTCCTCTGTCTTTGTCTTCCTGACTGAGAAAAATACCACTGTTCCATGCCTTATAGAACATTCCCCACACGTGGTGTCCTTTTGTTAATATATATATAATATATAGCATCCTACTACTTACGTACGTTACGTTATGATCACGGATCAAACCGTGACAGTTTGGTCGAAGAGAAGTCCTGACTAACTGAGAGTAATGAGGTGAAAGATGTGGGAAATGAAGGCACTTGACAGTAATGCAAGTAACATTAGAATAAATTCTCTCCACTAATGGGGGAAGACGCAACTCACGCTGCATGTTCACTATCCTGGTCGACATTGGACAGCCGAGAATTATCCTCATTGCTCTATTCTGAAATTTTTCTAAAGTTTCAAGAGTAGCCCTGGGAATGAACTCAGTGTGACACCCATTATATATTAGAGATAACGTAAATACTATTATTAATGAAATATATTGGACCTTGTAGACAAAAAGCGAGCAGTTTAATATATAGTATTATTTGTTGAATTTGAAATACTTTGACTTATATACATATAGAACGTAAATATCACTCAAACACAATTTAAGAGAGAGAGAGAGAGAGAGAGAGAGAGAGAGAGAGAGAGAGAGAGAGAGAGAGAGTTATACTGCGGAAAAATGTATGACAAACAATAAAGTAGGATGTTCCGTGTTGCTCAAATATTTACACCTTATATATCACATGATTAGATATTGAAGATGATATTTCAATTTCTTGTTTTAATGTTACGTGGGTCACGACAAATTTCATTTTTAATGAAAATATTCCCCGAATTTGATATTTAGGGTAACTCTTGCAAAAAATAAGTTGTAGGTATAATTACCTAAGTGAATATATAATCACAATAACATGGTACGAGTACATGGCTTCTACATGTTTATTATCAGTATGTGGCAACACCGTCATTAACAAGCATGGGTGAGATAGTTACAAGGAAAGAATGAGCATGACTTTAAATTATGCCGGTATTCTTGTGTTTTTATTATTACTCGTGATGATGTACTGTTTTTCTTTGTTATTATTACTACGGATGTTCTCCTTATTACAGGTCAAGAAAAAACAAACTCAGATGCCATTTGATACCATAATAATTATATATTATATATTCAACAACTAACAGTGCATTTCACTTCGTACACATGTATTTGTAAAAGGATAGTTTCTTAATGATCAGAGCCATCACGACACAGATAGTTTCTATTCGTAGTACACTCATAATACATATTCTCTGAACAAAATTCACGGTCAGACAAAGGCAGATCAAATCAAGCACACTCAAATTTCAAGAAGTTATAGTGCTTCACTTAATTAATATTAACAAACCGCGGAGCATCATTGAAATAATTAATTTTTGTCACCTAATTCACTCATTTGTCGACTAGCGATTCTCTCTTTAACGAGACATACTGTATGTATGAAAACTAATAACATATCAAACAAAATTTACATTACAAGGGTTCGTGATATACTTTGGCCAAGTAATACACCTATGTATTTTTTTCTCTCACAACTTATAACTGGATAGTTCATGACATAGGGAAGGGGCATCCCAGTCGCCCACCAACATATTTCCATAGCTCTATTGGGACTTTTATATCCATTGACATTTCCCTCTGTTCACCCAGTGCACTATTAGATTTTACATGGAAAGTGTTGCCCGATTTATATGAAGCATGCATGCACTAATTATAGGTAAGTATAATATTTTATGGCCACGCAGATTAGATTGTTTGGGAATTAGTAAATGGCTTGTTAAAAGGAAAAACACATATTTATTAAGCTTGCACTTATTACAAGTAGATACAGTATTTCAATGACCATGTCATGTGATTTGCCATTGGCCACATTGGCAGCAATGTTTGCGGACAGATTTCGTGACCTCTTCAATTTGACATGTAGGCTACTGTACCCTATGGAGCAGTGTGTAAGCGAGTTGAGATGCCCTCTTCCTGTGCTACGGGTGTAGAGAGGGCTGTACCAACCCTCACACAAAACTTACGACTACTGAGTGAGAGAGGGATTCACTCCATTCTTGGGAGGATTAAAACAGACGCTCTACAAAGCTTCAGGTCTGTTTCTTAAGGACTTATAAAGGATTGTCTAGTTCCTCACCTCGCATCATCACCCCCTGCACCCTTCCATTTCAATGTTCACCCTTTTTTCCTTTAACATTCGCCAAAGCCAAAATATCAATACCAGTGCTGCCCACGTGGTGTGTTGCTTTGTGTAGTTGCATATAAATCGTACTTGGAAGTACTGGTCATGTACACATGACGTGCAAGTACAAACAGGCCCACAAGTACTATAAGTATCTTTCAAACTCCGTGTACATGGATGATGGAATTGTGTATGTGCGTACGAGTGTAAGAGTACATATACAGTCTTCAAAAACTATCGGCATATTTTAGGAGATGTTGCACCATTGTGAATATTTACGGCTAAAAAAAATACATGTTTGAGATGGAGTAACAGTGACGACTGAAATGGACTTTATTGCTTAAAGCTTAGAATCACAATGGTGATGACGAGTGTACATTACCAAGGAAAACCACACACACACACACACACACACACACACACACACACACCTCTACATGATAATTATTCAGCCATAGCCCTTCCCCACAATTATCACCTGACTCTCTATGATGTGACCTCACCCTACCTGACACCCCACCCAACGATTTCCAGAGTTCACTCCCTATTTCACCACACACACACACACACATACATTTATCTATTCTTAACATGTATAGATGTGAAGACTGAAAACTTAAGTGTATGTACATAAGATGTATATAATATATATAGTTTTCTTTAAGAGATATTTCCGTTGTAATTCCCATCAATGAATAATCGCCAATTTAGTATGTATTGTGTACTGTAAGAGATGTTTCAATTGTAATTGTAGTTCCCATTTATGATTAATCACTAATTTATTAAGTATTTTCAGCTCTTTGGCTGCCAAATCAATAAACTGTTTATTATTATTATTATTATTATTATTATTATTATTATTGTGCAGACCATAATTTATGGAGCAGTGTGTAAGCGAGTTGCGATGTTTAAACAAGTTACCCCTTCATATCGTGTGAACCAGCCGTTTTCACCATTGGGCAATATGCGTGCGGGAATAGGGGACAGGCTTGGGGTGGGGGGTGCGGGAATAGGAGACAGGCTGGGGGGTAAAAAGCCTGTCCCCTACTACTACACTCCCCAAGCCTATTCCATATTCCCACACCACCTCTAAACCCCCTCCAAGCCTGTCCCCTATTCCCGCACGCCCCCAAGCCTATTCCCGCACCCCCCTCCCCCCAGGCCTGTCCCTCTATTCCCGCACCCCCCTACCATACAAAACACACACACAGTCAGGCAGTTAGCCCCTCTGCGACGGGATAATTATGAATATCCTCGCTGTCAGTCCAGGGCTAGTCTGACTATCCCTAATGCCTGTCCGGGCGATTTTACCAAAATCGCTCTATTTCACTTACTCTGTACGTCTAAACTACAATACTGAATAACTTAAATATGGTTTTGTACTCACCATCAACTCTTCCTCTCTCCAATGAAACCATCCCCAGCTCTCTGGGACTCTCTGTTGCCGAGAAATGAAGTGAGGAATGAAGGTCATTTCACGGCTGAGAGAGGGGTGGTGTTCGTGCGGCTCGAGTGGCTCTGACGTTGGCTGGGCGTGGTGTTGACAGCGGGTCGGCGAGGTGCATGACGCAATAATTTCCATCCCGTGTTAGCGCATTGTCGTACCCCCTACCTTTTGTAGCCCCTGTTTTAGTGTGGTAGCTAACAATTCCAGAATATTTTATGCCCTGGAGAGAAGCGTGGGAGTATTTACGCAAAATATTTTCTGTGTCAATATCACTGTTCATGTTCAGCATAAATTATACGTGTCACTATCACTTCACTTACATCCTAACAAGAACATGAAGGAAAACCCTTCAAAAGCTCCGGCTCTTAACCCCTGCAGACCGGGAGGGGGGGTCCCTGCCTCGACATTTCTACCCTGCCGCTAGCGTCAAAATTCCTCGATTTGCCCTATATTCACAACGCTCACACTCTTAACCTATATAGTGTACTGACTTCAAAATTGTTCCATCCGTACCTTCAACTCTTCCTTTTTCCATTGGTACCATCGGGAGGGCTGTACGATGAATAGTTGTGGAGATAGGGCGAGTTTAAGTAGACCATGTCTGCGCGTGAATCTGCAGTGTGTCTGTGTCTACGCGCGGGATAGACTCGACCACGGCTTAGTGTTCAGTTTCCCGCGTAACTCCCTTGTCAACTCACTCGTATTACTACTATTATGTATCGTATGTCATGATTTCAACACTAAAAATAGTATGAACACTTGTAGGAATATATCATCGTGTAACTGTCACTTAGAAAATGATAAACAAACCGACTTGTACCGTAGGAAACACGTATATTTACTATCAATTGTGCCTGTATGGGTGTGTTTTGTGGTGTTATTTTCTTATTACTACCCCATTATATATCGTGCGTCATGATCTATACACTAAATAATAATTTGTAACCTTGTAGGAATATCATGGTGTCACTCACGTACATATATTCACTACGGTATTGTCTTACGATCCCAGTATCGACTGAGTGGGTAGCAGATCGATATTGTGAGTGTATTTTCTCGCCCAACGACAAGAAAAACTAGCCCTACATGGCGCGAAATAGCGCTAAATCGCTGTAACGGTATATGGTGTGACCCGGTTTCTACCGTATGACGGTCTATCTCGTCAACCGGTCTTTAGGGGTTAATGATTAAAGTGAAATAATAAAATATCCATATGTAAAGGTCTCAAAACTATTACTTATGTTTTATCTGGATTTTCGTATTCATATGGTTATATTGAAATTTTGAAAATGAACCCTTTTTATTGAGGGTGAACCCCTCGGTTGAACCCCCTCTCGGTTGAACCTCTTAAATATTGGTTGAACCCCTTTTAAGAAGTGGTCACCCCAAGAAGAAACAAGAACATGAAGGAAAATCCTTCAAAAGCTCCGGATCTTAATGATTCAAGTGAAATAATAAAATATCCATATTTAAAGGTCTCAAAAATATTAATCATGTTTTATCTGGATTTTCGTATTCATATGGTTATATTGAAATTTTGAAAATGAACCATTTTTATTGAGGGTGAACCCCTCGGTTGAACCCCCTCTTGGTTGAACCTCTCAAATATTGGTTGAACCCCTATTATGATAATAATGATAATAATAATAAATGATTCAATGTCGGTAAAAGAAAATGGATGGGAGGAAGAGAGTGAGTGAGTGAGTGAGTGAGTTGAACCCCTTTTAAGAAGTGGTCGCCCCAAGAACAATAAGAAGTGGTCGCCCCAAGAACAATAATTTGCATAAAACATCGAGCTCTCGGCTTAGGTCGGAGCTAAAAACGTGTCACTATCACTTCACATATATCCTAAAAATGTGTCACTATCACTTCACTTATATCCTAAAAACGTGTCACTGTCACTTCACTTATAGCCTAAATAGTGTCACTGTCACTTCACTTATAACTATAGTCTATCCCATCCTAGCTTGCAATTTGAGCCTAGCTGTGTTTTTAATACTCGTCTCTGATTGGTCAATATCTCCGTTCAAGCTTACCTTTCCCAAACCAAAACATTGCATTTTTCCGAGGTACATTTTTTTTTTTTCTTCGTGCCTCACTTATTTCGCTTAATATCTACTTGGTAATTTGGTAACCCGACAGAATAATGATTGAGGATTACTTTCATCGTAAAAAAAATGTCCATATCATTAAAAATAAACGATAAAATACGAGTTGAAGTGAAACCAGCAGTTAAAAATGTTTATACAACTTTTTTTATATGCCGATATTAATTTACAAATATTACGCTACCATAATTAAATATGGATGGATGATGTGCAGAAAATCCTCCTGCATGTCATGGTGGTATAAGATTGTAGATAAGGCAAAAATTATTGCTGGAAACGTAATTTTAATGCGAAGATGTCACTGACGCGCCAATGTGCACCCAGTGTTGCCAGGTGCAGGGAAATTTCTCAACCTATTTTCCCGCGCTCATGTTCTTCGGTCTGGTACTCATCTGATGCCAGATTTGATGATATCAATAATCGTTGGCTTAACTTGTGAAAAAGGAATAGCTTTAAAATATAATAGTGTACTGTCTAGGAAACCCTCTGTTTTATTTTTTAAAGGACATTTCAATATTTACCTTAATAATATGCAACGCGAAGCCATTTTATATAATTAATCTATGGGCAAACAGATAACTCTACCCAATGCCTCCCAGCACCAACCTCCTCCATTCCTCTGTGGACGTGCATCTCTCTTTGGGCGGTAAGTTTAAAAAATGTGCCGAGAAATTATACAACAATTTATAGATCAAGGCCAAGAGATATACTAGGTCGGGACACTAACCCCCCCATACAGGGTATCAATTTCAGGGGGAGGAGCTTACTACCCTTTCCAGTACGTCACAGACCATAGAAGGAAAACGAGAGATTGAAGTAGACATCAGAGGGCGAACAAAAATATTTGCCAGGAAATCTGTTGAGAACTTGAGAGATAATTATATTTTGTATTTGGAATTCGGAGAGAGAAAGAGAGAGAGATGCATTAGAAGAAATTGACACATAAACATTATATAAACAATTCATACAGACACACTATATATAACAATAAGTCATATGCGTATTAACAAGTGTCTGTTAATAAAAATACTATTAATAATAAAAGTAAGAATAGTAATAGAAGAGAATCAAACAGGCAGAATAACGAGAGAAAGAGAGAAATTGTGTATGTGTGGATGTGCAGAGAGAGAGAGAGAGTGGGTGTGTAGAGAGAAGAGAGTGAAGGAAAATCTGATAATTATCCCATGGGAATAGAGTCACATGACGTTAATTCCTATTAATGATTTTGAAATACCGCCCTACACTGTATATCCATTTGAAAGCAGAGCGGGAAACCTTCACTGATGGACAGCCAATAGTCAACTTCCCTTATAGCTACGTCACAGATTCACTCACCCTCCTGGTGGGAGGTGAGGAGCGCGAGTGTCCTGACCTGTATATCTCTTGGCCTTGGTTGGAGACATCTCCTGTACCGCTCTACAATACGACCCACGAGGGTTACGGAAACACTCACTCTCTCACTCATTATTAAGAAAGGTGTAATTTATCATGTATTTAAAGCTTTGTTGGATAAGTTAGTGCTTACTCTCACTCTGCGAGTAAACACACACAACACACACGCATTCACTCTATCACTCCGAACACACATACATTCTCTCTCTCTCTGCGCTCACACACACACACACATATTCTCTCTCTCTCTCTCTCTCTCTCAACACACACAAACACATTCTCTTTCTCTTTCTCTGCGCTCACAGACATGCATACACACTCTCTCTCTCTCTGTCTCTCTCTCTCTCAGCACACACACACATACTCTCTCTCTCTCTCTCTCTCTCTCAGCACACACACACGTACTCTCTCTCTCTCTCTCTTCCCATGTGCACACGCATATACACTTTTTTTTCTCTCACCATGCACAAACACACATACATTCTCTCTCTCTCTCTCTCTCTCTCTCTCTCTCTCTCTCTCTCTCTGCGAACACACCACACACACACACACACACACTCATATTGACACGTGTGATATTAATATATTATCATTTAAGAAAAATATATTAATGTTTGAGACATTAGAATGCTACTGATTTCTCCAAACTCTGCCTGGAAATTAATATGGGACCTGTTGCCTGACATAGTTTGGAGCCATTGTCACGGTTTGATCCGTGACCATAACGTAACATACGTACGTAGTAGGATGCTATTAAATATATATATATTAACAAAGGGATACCACGTGGAGTTCCTGAGGAAGTAAGGAGTGGTGAACCCAAGTGAAATATAGATGCAGGCTATTAATCCCCAGGTAGACAGGGAAGGTCACGTCAGGTCAGGTGAGGTCGAGTACCCACTCACTCCATCCCGTGTCTGGAGGTACTGTTACAATTTTGCATTAATAATTATGCTATGGGGGCATCTATTACTTATTAAAATTGATTTTGAAGTGGAAAGGAATCATTTGCAAGCAGTTGCATGTTATGGGAAAAGTGATTTGCATGTATAACTAAAGTGTGAGTGACATATGTAAACGTAGTCAAGGAATAGGCCATACGAACACGTAGATACGGGACAGTCTATCATGAGTCACTGGCCAGGTAGAAAAAGGGTAATTATCCCTACCACCTTGCCTTGATTTTTGAGAAATATATTCAGTTGGTATAGTACACTCGACGAAGAACACCTCGTATCCAGCCCTCGTTGCTTTGCCTAGGGGCCTATAGTTTTAACGTAACGTCGAAATTGTTTAATTACTTTTTCACAAGACTTATTGTTAATTAACTCACTATTCATTCGCTAGACGAGAATCAGTAAGGTGTCATTTTATAGGTGAGGAGAGGGCTGGCAGGAATTTACGAGTGTGTGTGTGTGTACGAGGGACAGTAAACGAGTGTGGAATTGACATTGAAATATACCAACTGGGTTGCTTGATTTCCATTACTATTACGATAACGTAATTACCGTCTCCTGTGTGTGCGAGGGGAAGTGCTAGCTCGTGATAAGTATATTAAAGTAAAGTAATATTACTGTCCACGTGGACTACGAGCGACTGAGGGAAGCACGTGTAGAGAGGAGCGACGAAGAGTAAGTAATATTTTTATTGATAGTTACTGTGAACGGAAGTGTGTGTGTGTGATTTTGATTGAATTTGATTATTCATTTGTTGGCTTGGAATTTATTAATAAATAGAGAAAACTGTCATTTTGTGTTGTAATTGACCATTATTGCATGCTCTATAATCATACATATATAGCAGGACGAACCCAGAAATAAATTTATTGTGTTGGAGGGAAGGATACAGGGATTATAACTCTGGGTAACTCGCTGCAGCCAACCAACGAGATTACATATTTCCAGCAAGGTAAGCTTTGGTAATTATTATAAAGCTACATTCATTGATATCTATCAGTCCACCCCCACATAATTGGCGCCCAACGTGGGGCCTGCTCTTTGTATTAATTCCAGTCACACACGCGCACACCTTCACGAGTAGATAGGTTACGGTTGTCCAGGAATTAAGGCAAAGGAAACAATAGAAAATATTTTAATATGTATACCGTAGCGGAATTGATGGAGGAAGCCCGAAGCTTGGGATATGAAGATATTGTCGAGATTCGACAGTACATAGAGCGTCGTCAAGAGGAAGACAGGCTCGAAAGGGTGAGTGTAAGGGAGGCTGAAAAGGAACAGAGAAAGGCTGAAAAGGAACAGAGAGAGGCAGAAAAGGAACAGAGAGAGGCAGAAAGGGAAGAGAGAGCGCATGAAAGAGAAAGATGGGCACACGAACAGAAAATGGTGGAACTGCAAGCACAGGCGAATAGTAGTCAAAGCAGTATTGCAAGCCCGACTACAGTAACCCCGAGACTACAACTGGCGAAGTATGTAGAGGGAGACGAAATTGAACCGTTTATTGAGCGATTCGAGATGCTTGCAGACACATACGTCTTTAGTGACGATGTGAAGAAAATAGAGTTCCTTAACCTGTTCGATGGTAAAAGCCTTAGTATCCTCTACCGACTCGATCCTGACACCAGGAATTATGCGAGCATGAAGAAAGCTCTGTTACAAGCATATGGGGTGACGGTCGATGATGCACGGAAGCAGTTTTTGAGTGCTTCCTTGCAAGATAAAGAGACCGTTGCACAGTTTAGTGCACGTCTCGCTAGCCACCTGGATCAGTGGTTTGATAAGGCCGAAACACCCAAGACGTTGGAGGGGATAAAGGATTTGTTGCTTCGCACGCAACTAGAGAAGTCTTGTCCTCCAGAATTATCAGCTCAACTCAAAACCCATAAGATTAATTGCCTCAAGGAAATGGTGGAAATGTCGGATGCACATTTTACCGCATACGGTTACCACACGCGGGTTCAGTCGTGTGAGAATTTAACTCAGTTAAATAAGCCTTCCCAAGACTCTGCTGGTTCATATAATAAATTGAGTAATAATGATAATTCACAGCAGCAGAGTCAGGTTGTACGTCAACAACCTAATCCTCACTTTAATCACGCCAAGAAACAAGGCAATAACTATTATTCTCAGCAGTCAAGTCAGTACCGTTATCAGGGGAGAAGTAACGGGAAGAGTTATAATAATAACCATGGTGGTAATAAGGGTTATTATCAGCGATCGGCTGCTGCTACATATACGTATAGTGAACCACAGTACCCAGCTGTAGGTACGGCAGCTACGGCTAGCGCTGCTGGGGAAACTCCCGAGGGTGGAGAAGGATATACCCAGCAGACGACGGAAACTCGCCAGGGTGAGAAGGATGAAGGGTTACATGTTCACGGGGACCATCGGTGGTTTAAAGGGAAGTGCTAGCGTTGGGGCAGACCTTATGTCACGGTTGCCTGAGGAAAATCGAGCGAGTAATTAATTATGGGTTATAGTTAGGATTAAATTACTCGTTTTATTGTTATCTTCGAGTGCAACGAGCACAAACCCTTTATCCAAACTCAGATTTGGGGTTCACCTCGGTCTGATGTTTGGATATTGCATTGGGTCTTCCAAGACTTGGGTTCCAGCGGTTATCCCTGACTCTAGTCTTGGATGATTAATTAATATATATATTGCCTTACAGGAACTGATGGCAGTTGGATGGTCTCCAGAATAAAAATTTTGCATTCTATTATTACATATTATGTAACAATGACACAATGTATTACATACACCACACTTATATATTGTTTAAATGTGTACTATTGGTACTAGACATTACCAGGTATAATTATTCTTGCCACGGAGTTTCTCCTTAGATTTTAAAGTTAAAGTAACTGTTAGGAGTTTTTCACTCATTGGCAAAAATAAACACTTAACTGGTATTAAGTCATGACACATACAAGAATGAGTGAAGTGTGAGTGAGTTATTATTGTAATAGTTATACATGCAAAGGCGTCATTATCACTTCATTATTTTATTAAACATTGCATAGAGCAATGTCTCTTCTGTGTGTGCGAATGTCACGGTTTGATCCGTGACCATAACGTAACATATGTACGTAGTAGGATGCTATTAAATATATATATATTAACAAAGGGATACCACGTGGAGTTCCTGAGGAAGTAAGGAGTGGTGAACCCAAGTGAAATATAGATGCAGGCTATTAATCCCCAGGTAGACAGGGAAGGTCACGTCAGGTCAGGTGAGGTCGAGTACCCACTCACTCCATCCCGTGTCTGGAGGTACTGTTACAATTTTGCATTAATAATTATGCTATGGGGGCATCTATTACTTATTAAAATTGATTTTGAAGTGGAAGGGAATCATTTGCAAGCAGTTGCATGTTATGGGAAAAGTGATTTGCATGTATAACTAAAGTGTGAGTGACATATGTAAACGTAGTCAAGGAATAGGCCATACGAACACGTAGATACGGGACAGTCTATCATGAGTCACTGGCCAGGTAGAAAAAGGGTAATTATCCCTACCACCTTGCCTTGATTTTTGAGAAATATATTCAGTTGGTATAGTACACTCGACGAAGAACACCTCGTATCCAGCCCTCGTTGCTTTGCCTAGGGGCCTATAGTTTTAACGTAACGTCGAAATTGTTTAATTACTTTTTCACAAGACTTATTGTTAATTAACTCACTATTCATTCGCTAGACGAGAATCAGTAAGGTGTCATTTTATAGGTGAGGAGAGGGCTGGCAGGAATTTACGAGTGTGTGTGTGTGTACGAGGGACAGTAAACGAGTGTGGAATTGACATTGAAATATACCAACTGGGTTACTTGATTTCCATTACTATTACGATAACGTAATTACCGTCTCCTGTGTGTGCGAGGGGAAGTGCTAGCTCGTGATAAGTATATTAAAGTAAAGTAATATTACTGTCCACGTGGACTACGAGCGACTGAGGGAAGCACGTGTAGAGAGGAGCGACGAAGAGTAAGTAATATTTTTATTGATAGTTACTGTGAACGGAAGTGTGTGTGTGTGATTTTGATTGAATTTGATTATTCATTTGTTGGCTTGGAATTTATTAATAAATAGAGAAAACTGTCATTTTGTGTTGTAATTGACCATTATTGCATGCTCTATAATCATACATATATAGCAGGACGAACCCAGAAATAAATTTATTGTGTTGGAGGGAAGGATACAGGGATTATAACTCTGGGTAACTCGCTGCAGCCAACCAACGAGATTACATATTTCCAGCAAGGTAAGCTTTGGTAATTATTATAAAGCTACATTCATTGATATCTATCAGTCCACCCCCACAGCCATTACTAGCCTTTAATTAAAAACTTGATAATAAATTCTATGTCTGTTATTTATTATCGTTGTTTCATATCAATGCCTTTTAAAAATAATACGAGGATAAGTTTTATATGGTTGAATTGGAGTAATTGTAGTCCTCCAAACGATGCTGGGAAACAAAATCCCTATTTGGTTATTGAGGCAGTGTGTAGAGGAAGTTTGGAGGAATCAGTAGCATTTCATTTCACCCCTAAAAAACTATATACAGTCGCGGTCATATAATAATTATAATCATCCATATAGGGGTAACTCACGTAAGAGTTTAACAGCTTCCCTCTGTTCCTTAGATGATAAACTTTCCAATAAATAGGTTAACTACCATCTTTTAATTTAATACAAATAGTTATACACTACTTAAAACAATAATATCATATGTGAACGTGAAAACAATAGACAGTAAATTGTTTGAGATACCCATATGTGGATGATTATTATTGACCACGACTGTATGTATCTGTTTATCTGATAACACCAACAACAACAACAATAATGATAATAATAATCAAAGATTTAATATTTAAAATAGGACAGAGTGGATACAGTGACGGGCTACGAATGTTATGGACCCGGGTTTTAGTCCACGAGAAATGTCTGGTATTTTTCCGAGGTTATCTGATGGGTCCAGCTGTTCGTCAAGAAAATAACCCCTAATTCTTCATCAAAGATACCCGTCCATATTCCAAGATGCTGTGAGTGACAGTGTAGCTGCCCTCTCCTGATAGTGACGTGTAAAAATAAGGTGTCGTCATCTAGTGAGGCAGAAGAGAAGCTACCAACATCACCACGAAGCTCCACTGTGCATCCTTGCGTCGCTGTACAGGGAGGAGAGCAGCGGAGCGGACTCTAGAGAGGTAACATGTCAGGGAGAGAGGACGTCCAACACCACGAGGAGGCAGATGGCAGGCTTCCCTTGCGAGTCTGTCAACTGTACCATTGTGACGTAAGTCTACATGGGATGGCACCCATAACAATTTGACAGTCAAGTTATGATGATGCAATAAGACTCAAAACGATATAATCTACTGAATAACAGTAGAGTTTGTGTGCTGAACACTAGTGAGGGAATGAAGGGCAGGTTTAGAGTCACAACAAATGGCAGCATTCACTCCACGTTGACAAACGAGACTAACAGCATCCAGAATAGCATACAGTTCACACAATGTTGAGCTGGAGTGGTTACAGAGACCAATGACTATACAAGAATGATAGGAAAGCTCTCCTCTCGACCAATAGAAAATCACAAAACAAAGCACAAACTGGAACCTCACGAACGGCCGACAACGCCATCTATATACTGCTTAGATAATTAAATTTCAGGAGTAACTTATCTAAATTGTAGATAATTAAAATTTCAGGAGTAACTTATATAAAATCTCATAACTAATGTAGCCTACAGTACAGGACTAACTCCTCTAATTTTAATCAATGCCTAACTTCTATTGTGCATAATCCGCCTGATTTTCAATATTTGTTTGTGCATGTTATGCACTGAGAGTAGGCTAAATGAAAGTCATAATTGTAATAATACCTGTTACATAAATACCTACATCATTAGGCTACATAATGACTGTCTAAATTGTTGGAGTTTGCAACACCTAATAAATTGCAATTACACACATTTATATTACCAATTACTTTTATCATCATAAAAACATACCTGCGTATTAGGTGTGCAAGTTTGGGCCTGGTTCACATGTATCATACTAAACTCCAGACGAATTATGACAGGAATAAAGACACAACCTTAAACAAATAATTGTTTTATTGGGGAAAATAATTTTGTCACAGATGTAGCATAGCAACCAACGACATGCTGTACAAGTAGGCCTACAACATCCCAATAAAGGTATATGAAATAAAAACACACACAACTAAGAACTATGTAACACAGTACAGTACTGTATAACAACACACAAGATCATGCATGTACAAGACATAAATGCAGTACAAATAAAATTATGTTTATGCACTAACATAAACACGCTTTACATTTCGTCGCACATTTCTTTCGGAAATATATAATAACACCTGCATAATTAATTCACTACATCCTTATGTTTACTCAAATTATAACTTACAGTGACCACAGGCATTATATAGAGTAATTCATATCATTCAATGTATCTGGTTTTAAGTGAATTATTGGGTTAAGTGTAAAGGAACCGAAATATACATATCGCCGTTAACTCTTGGCTCTGTTGTTTTTTTCTTTTTTTGCAGACGACACACTACTACAACAGCCAGCGCCATCTACATGCGGCTTGTGAAACTCCTTGAAGGGGGTTCATAGTAGTGATTAATGAGCTTTCCTATCATCCTTTTTATAGTCATTGACAGAGACGACGGCCAACCCAGCCCCCTGGAGGTGACTCCATATCAGGTGAGAAAACGGAACAACCTGCTGTACCATCTGTGGGGGTGGACTGAAGATATCAATGAATGTAGCTTTATAATAATTACCAAAGCTTACCTTACTGGTTAATATGTAATCTCGTTGGTTGGCTGCAGCGAGTTACCCAGAGTTATAATCCCTGTATCCTTCCTCCAACACAATAAATTTATTTCTGGGTTCGTCCTGCTATATATGTATGATTATAGAGCATGCAATAATGGTCAATTACAACACAAAATGCCAATTTTTCTCTATTTATTAATTAAATTCCAAGCCAACAAATGAATAATTAAATTCAATCAAATATCACACACACACACACTTCCGTTCACGCTCCAATAGATAGCTATGTATGTACTTACTCTTCGTCGCTCGGACACGTGCTTCCTCAGTCGCTCGTAGTACACGTGGACAGTAATATTACTTTACTTTAATATACTTATCACGAGCTAGCACTTCCCCTCGCACACACAGGAGACGGTAATTACGTTATCGTAATAGTAATGGAAATCAAGCAACCCAGTTGGTATATTTCAATGTCAATTTCACACTCGTTTACTGTCCCTCGTACACACACACACTCGTAAATTCCGGCCAGCCCTCTCCTCACCTGTAAAATGACACCTTACTGATTCTCGTCTAGCGAATGAATAGTGAGTTAATTAACAATAAGTCTTGTGAAAAAGTAATTAAACAATTTCGACGTTACGTTAAAACTATAGGCCCCCAGGCAAGGCTAGGACCGGCTACGAGTTGCTCGTTTGGAGTGCATTTACCAACTGAATATATTTCTCAAAAATCAAGACATGGGTGGTAGGGATAATTACCCTTTTTCTACCTGGCCAGTGACTCATCAAAGACTGTCCAATATCTACGTGTTCGTATGGCCTAGTCCTTGACTACGTTTACATATTGTCACTCATACCTAGTTATACATGCAAATCACTTTTCCCATAACATGCAACTGCTTGCAAATGATTCCCTTCCACTTCAAAATCAATTTTAATAAGTAATAGATGCCCCCATAGCATAATTATTAATGCAAAATTTGTAGCAATGACTCCAGACACGGGATGGAGTGAGTGGGTACTCGACCTCACCTGACCTGACATGACATGACCTTTCCTTAATTACCAGGTACCTAGCACTCCTCTATTTCACATTCCTGGCTGAGGAAAATTCCACTGTTCTATACCTTCTAGAACATTCCCCACACGTGGTATTCCTTTATTAATATATATATAATATATAGCATCCTACTACTTACATACGTTACGTTATGATCACGGATCTATCCGTGACACCATCCATTTGCAATGAGCCATCAGTGTAGAGGCAGTATGGATCTGTGATGGAGGACGTCACTGTTTCTATGTGTTCCAGAGCCAACTGCCGCTGTAGAGAAGGCAGTTCCGACTTGGAAGTAGATGTAAAGCTCACATCAGGTATTGGTAGCATCCACGGAGGGGGCCCTTGGGGGACGTCTGCAACCATTATATCTATATTAAGACTACGGAGCATAGAGGAAACAGACCTTCAAAGAGTACGTAAAGTAGGCAGTATGGGAGGGACCGGGTAGTTTGGTTGAAGAGAAGTTCTGACTAACTGAGAGTAATGGGGTGAAAGATGTGGGAAATGGAGGCACTTGACAGTAAAGCAAGTAACATTAGAATAAATTCTCTCCACTAATGGGGGAAGACGCAACTCACGCTGCATGTTCACTATCCTGGTCGACATTGGACAGCCGAGAATTATCCTCATTGCTCTATTCTGAAATTTTTCTAAAGTTTCAAGAGTAGCCCTGGGAATGAACTCAGTGTGACACCCATTATATATTAGAGATAACGTAAATACTATTATTAATGAAATATATTGGACCTTGTAGACAAAAAGCGAGCAGAGTCCATCTCTCGCAGTTTAATATATAGTATTATTTGTTGAATTTGAAATACTTTGACTTATATACATATAGAACGTAAATATCACTCAAACACAATTTAAGAGAGAGAGAGAGAGAGAGAGAGAGAGAGAGAGAGAGAGAGAGAGAGTTATACTGCGGAAAAATGTATGACAAACAATAAAGTAGGATGTTCCGTGTTGCTCAAATCTTTACACCTTATAATATATCACATGATTAGATATTGAAGATGATATTTCGATTTCTTGTTTTAATGTTACGTGGGTCACGACAAATTTCATTTTTAATGAAAATATTCCCCGAATTTGATATTTAGGGTAAGGCGCGGCTTCCACTAGCCCGTCACCGTCATCACCGTCACCGTTAGTGACGTCACGAACACGACGACCGCTCGCTTTGGAGGAGATGAGCACCGTCAACGGTGACGGTGTTGTTGTTGTTGCCTACCCACACTAGCCTACCCGCACGAGAACAAGATGGACATGGACATGGACTTGGACAACGATATTATTGTTGCTGCTCTTCTTCTACTTGACCAAGAAAACTGCCCAGCTAGACCAGCAAGACAGAGAAGGAGAAGGAGAATGTGGTCACGCCAGCTACTGCTGGAGAGACCAAAATTATCATGTAAAAATATAGAAAATGCCATAAAAAAATTACACTTGAGTAAAAAAGCATATCTCCCTCAGGTATTTGGCTAGCGGCATGAGCCAGAAGGATGTGGCCAGGTACTTCTGTGTGGGGACTGCAACAGTGTGCAAAATTATCAGGCAGGTGTGCCAGGCTATATGGGACGTGCTTAGTCCGATGTTCCTGCCCAGGCCCACTCCTGATGACTGGAAAAGAGTTGCTGAGGAATTTGGTAACAAATGGAACTTCCCTAATTGCCTAGGTATGTATTGAGTAAAAATTATATATTTATTTTACAAGAACTGAACTGACCACCATGCTAATACAAATTAGGTTTAAAACTTTTCCCAATACTTTCCTGAAATTTTGGTGGTGATATCTGTTATCATTCAGAAGTTAGGTTTGGACATTTTCCAGAAACTGGGGCACAAGGACTACGGTTTATTTAAATATGCCTTTTATTGTGAAGTGAATGTACTGTACAGACTGGTGCCAACACAAATTTAACCTATCAAATAGTCAGCCAAAATTTAAAGTCAAATTAAAGAGATGTTTTTTAGACTCATATTAATTTAAATTTCAATGTTAAATAATTATTCAATACATATATACATACCAGTAAAAATTCTCACATGTTTATATTATGCCCACATCTATATACTGTACTGTATTTAATATAAAGTACTTAACAAATCTTTTAAGAGGTTTTCAAGTAAATGTCTCATGAACCTGGCTGACCTATCAAAACTTCCAATACCCAACCAGTACATATACATATATATCTACATAACTAAAATAAGTAATTTTTTTCTCATACAGGTGCAATTGATGGGAAGCATATTCACATCCAGAAGCCAAGATTGTCAGGATCAACGTACTTCAACTATAAGAAAACCTTCAGCACAATCCTGATGGCTGTCGCTGATGCCTCGTATCGCTTTTTATACCTGGATGTTGGAGCATATGGCAAGGAGCATGATTCAAGTGTATTTGCCCAATCAACATTTGGAAGGGCATTGGATGATGGGACCCTGCTTCTTCCCGAGCCTGGTGATGGAGACTTGCCGTATGTGTTTGTGGCTGATGAGGCATTTCCTCTTAAGCCACAACTTATGAGGCCATACCCTGGCAGTAACATAAGTGAAGAGAAGGCAACGTATAACTACAGATTAAACCGAGCACGGAGAGTAGTAGAGAGTGCCTTCGGCTTAGCGACAACCAAATGGCGAATATTACGCCAACCGATTATTGCCAAACCGGAAACAGTAGATTGTATTGTAAAAGCAATTGGTGTACTACACAATTTTATGAGAGATAGGGAGGGGACTGAAGTGTTGGATGCAACTTGGGACAATGGAGGAGGTAACCATGGCACAGTGAGATTGGGTGCCAATATGTACTCCTCTGCTGCAGAGGCTGTTCGAGGCAGATTGACCCAATATTTCAGTTCCCCCCATGGCAGCCTTCCCTACCAAAATGATATTATACGTAGGGGACGACTACAATGATATACGAAAGTGTAATATGCTCTTGATGTATATTTATAATGTAATGTATACCTCATTTTTTTACCAAATAAATATATATATATATATACTATACAGGGAAAGACATCATTCCTTTTCCTTACACATTTCCTTTTTTTCTTACATGAATAATTTAGTTATTGAGAGTTAATTAATAATTAAGGGGAGATTATCTTTCTGGGGATTTGGAGGGCTACTGAATCCTCCATACTATGCAAGAAAACAGATTGATAGGGAGATCTGTTTCATAATATAGTTTGGAGGAATCACAGACCTTTCAATTCATCAACAAAAGAATCTCCTCAAGGAAAGACGAGTTTATTTGAAGTTTGAGTTCATGCCTGGTAAGTGGGCAACTGATGCAATATTCACAGTATGAAACATACAAGGAAATATAATATGCAATTTATTTGCCATCCAAGTAAAATGTTGTAAATTACCTAATTTTTAATAAGTTGTAGGCATAATTACCTAAGTGAATATATAATCACAATAACATGGTACGAGTACATGGCTTCTACATGTTTATTATCAGTATGTGGCAACACCGTCATTAACAAGCATGGGTGAGATAGTTACAAGGAAAGAATGAGCATGACTTTTACATTATGCCGGTATTCTTGTGTTTTTATTATTACTCGTGATGATGTACTGTTTTTCTTTGTTATTATTACTACGGATGTTCTCCTTATTACAAGGCTAGAAAAACAAACTCAGATGCCATTTGATACCATAATAATTATATATTATATATTCAACAACTAACAGTGCATTTCACTTCGTACACATGTATTTGTAAAAGGATAGTTTCTTAATAATCAGAGCAATCACGACACAGATAGTTTCTATTCGTAGTACACTCATAATACATATTCTCTGAACAAAATTCACGGTCAGACAAAGGCAGATCAAATCAAGCACACTCAAATTCCAGGAAGTTATAGTGCTTCACTTAATTAATATTAACAAACCGCGGAGCATCATTGAAATTATGAATTTTTGTCACCTAATTCACTCATTTGTCGACTAGCGATTCTCTCATTAACGAGACATACTGTATGTATGAAAACTAATAACATATCAAACAAAATTTACATTACAAGGGTTCGTGATATACTTTGGCCAAGTAATACACCTATGTATTTTTTTTCTCTCACAACTTATAACTGGATAGTTCATGACATAGGGAAGGGGCATCCCAGTCGCCCACCAACATATTTCCATAGCTCTATTGGGACTTTTATATCCATTGACATTTCCCTCTGTTCACCCAGTGCACTATTAGATTTTACAAGGAAAGTGTTGCCCGATTTATATGGTAGTGACCACTTCCCTATACTCCTAGAAAATAACAGGTACGAACCGCAGTCTCGTCTTCCTCGGTAGAGATTAGAGATGGCTGACTGGCAGTTCTTTTAATAGCTAACTTCTCCAGTCTCTTTGTTGCCGATTTTGGTAGCCCTGACGAGGCTGTGACCTATTTCACTGATATGCTTCACTCTACTGCTCTCAACTTTGTCCCTAAAACTTCTGGCAACTTTCCCAAACATCCTGTCCCATCCCAGTCTGGTTTTCGTAAACACTACAGACGCTCTGGTTAGGTTGTGAAGTTGGTATGTGTATTCTTCGATTTAGAGAACGTCTATGACACTACATGACAATATAGCATCCTGCATCATCATCATGCCTATCATGCTTATTCGCTGTAGGGTCGTCTTTTGCTCGTTCTTAAGGAGTTTCTCAGCAGTCGTAGTTTTTGTGTGAGGGTTGGTACAGCCCTCTCTACACCCATAGCACAGGAAGAGGGCATCTCAACTCGCTTACACACTGCTCCATAGGGTACAGTACATGCCAAATTGAAGAGGCCACGAAATCTGTCCGCAAACATTGCTGCCAATGTGGCCAATGGCAAATCACATGGTCATTAAAATATTGTATCTACTTGTAATAAGTGCAAGCTTAATAAATATGTGTTTTTCCTTTTAACAAGCCATTTACTAATTCCCAAACAATCTAATCTGCGTGGCCATAAAATATTGTACTTACCTATAATTATAATTAGTGCATGCATGCATCATGAGTAATGAATACATGTGTTTTTTAAGAATCTAGCTTCTTAAAAAAACACATGTATGAGAGAGGGATTCACCCCATTCTTGGGAGAATTAAAACAGACGCTCTACAAAGCTTCAGGTCTGTTTCTTAAGGACTTATAAAGGATTGTCTAGTTCCTCACCTCGCATCATCACCCCTTGTACCCTTCCATTTCAATGTTCAACCTTTTTTCCTTTAACATTCGCCAAAGCCAAAATATCAATACCAGTGCTGCCCACGTGGTGTGTTGCTTTGTGTAGTTGCATATAAATCGTACTTGGAAGTACTGGGCATGTACACAGGACGTGCAAGTACAAACAGTACAAGTACTATAAGTATCTTTCAAACTCCGAGTACATGGATGATGGAATTGTGTATGTGAGTACCAGTGTAAGAGTACATAAAATTATACAGTCTTCAAAAACTATCGGCATATTTTAGGAGATGTTGCACCATTGTGAATATTTACGTCTAAAAAAAAATACATGTTTGAGATGGAGTAACAGTGACGATTGAAGTGGACTTTATTGCTTAAAGCTTAGAATCACAATGGTGATGACGAGTGTACATTACCAAGGAAAACCACACACACACACACACACACCTCTACATGATAATTATTCAGCCATAGCCCTTCCCCACAATTATCACCTGACTCTCTATGATGTGACCTCACCCTACCTGACACCCCACCCAACGATTTCCAGAGTTCACTCCCTATTTCACCACACACACACACACATACATTTATCCATTCTTAACATGTATAGATGTGAAGACTGAAAACTTAAGTGTATGTACATAAGATGTATATAATATATATAGTTTTCTTTAAGAGATACTTCCGTTGTAATTCCCATCCATGAATAATCGCCAATTTAGTATGTATTGTGTACTGTAAGAGATGTTTCAATTGTAATTGTAGTTCCCATTTATGATTAATCACTAATTTATTAAGTATTTTCAGCTCTTTGGCTGCCAAATCAATAAACTGTTTATTATTATTATTATTATTGTGCAGACCATAATTTATGGAGCAGTGTGTAAGCGAGTTGCGATGTTTAAACAAGTTACCCCTTCAAATCGTGTGAACCAGCCGTTTTCACCATTGGGCAATATGATTGCGGGAATAGGGGACAGGCTTGGGGTGGGGGGTGCGGGAATAGGGGACAGGTTGGGGGGTAAAAAGCCTGTCCCCTACTGCTACACTCCCCAAGCCTATTCCATATTCCCACACCACCTCTAAACCCCCTCCAAGCCTGTCCCCTATTCCCCCACGCCCCCAAGCCTATTCCATATTCCCGCACCCCCCTCCCCCCAGGCCTGTCCCTCTATTCCCGCACCCCCCTACCATACACAACACACACTATTGTACACACACACATACATACATACACACAGTCAGGCAGTTAGCCCCTCTGCGACGGGATAATTATGGATATCCTCGCTGTCAGTCCAGGGCTAGTCTGACTATCCCTACAGCCTGTCCGGGCGATTTTACCAAAATCGCTCTATTTCACTTACTCCGTACGTCTAAACTACAATACTGAACAACTTAAATATGGTTTTGTATTCACCATCAACTCTTCCTCTCTCCAATGAAACCATCCCCAGCTATCTGGGACTCTCCGTTGCTGAGAGCGGGGTGGTGTTTGTGCGGCTCGAGTGGCTCCCTTGTCAACTCACTCGTATTACTACTATTATGTATCGTATGTCATGATTTCAACACTAAAAATAGTATGAACACTTGTAGGAATATATCATCGTGTAACTGTCACTTAGAAAATGATAAACAAACCGACTTGTACCGTAGGAAACACGTATATTTACTATCAATTGTGCCTGTATGGGTGTGTTTTGTGGTGTTATTTTCTTATTACTACCCCATTATATATCGTGTGTCATGATCTATACACTAAATAATAATTTGTAACCTTGTAGGAATATCATGGTGTCACTCACGTACATATATTCACTACGGTATTGTCTTACGATCCCAGTATCGACTGAGTGGGTAGCGGATCGATATTGTGAGTGTATTTTCTCGCCCAACGACAAGAAAAACTAGCCCTACAGGGCGCGAAATAGCGCTAAATTGCTGTAACGGTATATGGTGTGACCCGGTTTCTACCGTATGACGGTCTATCACGTCAACCGGTCTTTAGGGGTTAATGATTAAAGTGAAATAATAAAATATCCATATGTAAAGGTCTCAAAAATATTACTTATGTTTTATCTGGATTTTCGTATTCATATGGTTATATTGAAATTTTGAAAATGAACCCTTTTTATTGAGGGTGAACCCCTCGGTTGAACCCCCTCTCGGTTGAACCTCTTAAATATTCGTTGAACCCCTTTTAAGAAGTGGTCACCCCAAGAAGAAACAAGAACATGAAGGAAAATCCTTCAAAAGCTCCGGATCTTAATGATTCAAGTGAAATAATAAAATATCCATATTTAAAGGTCTCAAAAATATTAATCATGTTTTATCTGGATTTTCGTATTCATATGGTTATATTGAAATTTTGAAAATGAACCATTTTTATTGAGGGTGAACCCCTCGGTTGAACCCCCTCTTGGTTGAACCTCTCAAATATTGGTTGAACCCCTATTATGATTATAATGATAATAATAATAAATGATTCAATGTCGGTAAAAGAAAATGGATGGGAGGAAGAGAGTGAGTGAGTGAGTTGAACCCCTTTTAAGAAGTGGTCGCCCCAAGAACAATAAGAAGTGGTCGCCCCAAGAACAATAATTTGCATAAAACATCGAGCTCTCGGCTTAGGTCGGAGCTAAAAACGTGTCACTATCACTTCACATATATCCTAAAAATGTGTCACTATCACTTCACTTATAGCCTAAATAGTGTCACTGTCACTTCACTTATAACTATAGTCTATCCCATCCTAAACTCTGTTCACGCTTGGATGGCGGAGAAGCCTGGCCCTCCAGGTGCGGTGGGCAGGTCAAATACTATTTCGCTTCCCTGATTGGCTAGAGGTGTTCAGCACACCGAGACAATTAGAAGTGCTTCCTTTTTTCATTAATATTTCTGCTAATTAAGCATTATTCATGTATGTTATTACTCACTCATTGTCTTAAATAATATATGTGAGCCTTGCGATCAAAATTCACAGTGACAATTTATTTGGAGCTCGTAATATCTTGATTTGAACATAGAGTGTGTAGTAAAAAGTGAGCGACAGTGAGAGGAAAACAGGTCAACTGGAGGACCTCTCAGTAACCCTTGTGACTTCCCGTGTTCGAAAGCAGACTTCAAGGCTTCTTCATCCATTTAGTACCAATTTTTATACATTTAATTTCACCTATCTTTCGGAAGCACAAGGGAGTGTGTTTTTATGCAACGAAAATGTAGAAAAAAAAGTACCGTACACATAAATTCACTACTTACATAAACAGGTTAATATATTTCAAAACCATAGCCAAACAAAGCAGCCGGACTGGACAGGGAGTGGTGTGTGTGTGTGTGTGTGTGTGAATGGATTAAGAAACCGACACAGGAAGTTGACAGTCGCCTATAGGGACCTGAGATTAGAATATGGTCTAAGGTTGTAAGAGAGAGAAACTTAGATGAAGGTAATAAATGAGGAATAATGAAAGTGAAATAACTTATGATGTATGCTACTGTTAATGAGAGAATGAATAAATTGAATTAAAAAAATATATATAATGCCATTAATCTAAATAATTCTATGTAGGCCTTATATGATATGTGGGATAAAATATCATTAGATTATACTTTTATGTGAGATAAAATATCATTAGATCATAGAATATAGAAAAAGAAAGGTTGTGGATCAATCGTGAATACGAGAGAGAGAGAGAGAGAGAGAGAGAGAGAGAGAGAGAGTGGGAGAGAGGTATTAGCTACAGGTCACGGAGATTAACGGACCGCTATGCGTGTGTGTGTGTGTCACCAAATGGACTCGAAACATCCCCATCCCATCATCTGCCAATCAGCAGCATTCAGGAATGTCCCTGAGAGGCAGGGCTTCTCCGCCATCCAAGCGTGAACAGAGTATAGCTTGCAATTTGAGCCTAGCTGTGTTTTTAATACTCGTCTCTGATTGGTCAATATCTCCGTTCACGCTTACCTTTCCCAAACCAAAACATTGCATTTTTCCGAGGTACATTTTTTTTTTTCTTCGTGCCTCACTTATTTCGCTTAATATCTACTTGGTACTTTGGTAACCCGACAGAATAATGATTGAGGATTACTTTCATCGTAAAAAAAATGTCCATATCATTAAAAATAAACGATAAAATACGAGTTGAAGTGAAACCAGCAGTTAAAAATGTTTATACAACTTTTTTTATATGCCGATATTTATTTACAAATATTACGCTACCATAATTAAATATGGATGGATGATGTGCAGAAAATCCTCCTGCATGTCATGGTGGTATAAGATTGTAGATAAGGCAAAAATTATTGCTGGAAACGTAATTTTAATGCGAAGATGTCACTGACGCGCCAATGTGCACCCAGTGTTGCCAGGTGCAGGGAAATTTCTCAACCTATTTTCCCGCGCTCATGTTCTTCGGTCTGGTACTCATCTGATGCCAGATTTGATGATATCAATAATCGTTGGCTTAACTTGTGAAAAAGGAATAGCATTAAAATATAATAGTATAATGTCTAGGAAACCCTCTGTTTTATTTTTTAAAGGGCATTTCAATATTTACCTTAATAAAATGCAACGCGAAGCCATTTTATATAATTAATCTATGGGCAAACAGATAACTCTACCCAATGCCTCCCAGCACCAACCTCCTCCATTCCTCTGCGGACGTGCATCTCTCTTTTGGCGGTAAGTTTAAAAAATTTAGTCTCCCTCATGAAGTGATTATGCTGCTAATGTGCCGAGAAATTATATAACAATTTATAGATCATGTCCTGATAAGTCATCATATTTTTTTTTACAGTAATAATGGCATTAAGGAATTCAACAAAATCATCACAAGTTGCATCAGGGTCACGTATTCCAAGCCAAGCAAGGAATATGATAATGAATGTTCATCGCTTTCTCCAGCAGCAATTTACAGGAGAAATTGATGAAAAAGTAGCGATGGCGACAAAAGAAAGTGTGCGAACAGTCCGTACAATAAAAAAACAGGCTGGTATGTGTCACCCATGGCCTATTTCCTCTCCACCACCACGAGTGATGCCAAGCCCCGTAATTGACAGTTATGACAATTTTGATTTAGAGTGTATTAGGAAAGAAATTATTTCTTATTATGAGCGAGGTGAACTGCCTACTCTTGACTCGCTCGAAGAGAGACTACGAGGGTCCCCTGTAAATTTCTGTGGAGGTAGATCAACGTTGTGGAGAATGATCAGGCAACCGAAACTGGAGTTTAAGTATAGAAAGACAAAAAGTGGTAGGGCAGCCTTAATGGAGCGGCAAGATATAGTTGTAAACAGAAACAAGTATTTAAGATTAAATGAGAAAAATAGAAAAAGCGTACATCCAAGACCAGTGGTATACATAGATGAAACATGGATTAATCAGAGAGACTGTGCTGACCGCTGTTGGACTTCTCCTGGATGCTCGTTAGGGCCCAAAGTGAAAACTGGCAAAGGTGCCCGATTTATTATAGTACATGCCGGCGGAAGTGATGGATTCATTCCAGGGGCCTTACTAACGTTTAAATCCCCAAACGGATGCAAGGGAGACTACCACGATTCCATGAATAGTGATACGTTTAAAACATGGTTCGTAGATCAACTCATACCAAATATTAAAGAAAACTCACTAATCGTCATGGACTACGCTTCCTACCATTCCAAAAAGATAAATAAAGCGCCATCGTATAACAACAGGAAGTGTGTGATAATGGAGTGGCTATCAGAAAATAATATAACATTTGATACAACACTTACCAAACCAGAACTAATGCAAATATGCAAAAAGAATAAAACAGAGAAGGAAATATATGAAATTGATGACATTGCAGCTTCGAACGGACATGAGGTTTAAGACTACCTCCATATCATTGCGAATTCAATCCAATTGAACTAATTTGGGCTAAAGTTAAAACAACGGTAAGAAAACAAAATTCAAATTCAAATCAAACAGTTAAGAGGGTAAAGACATTAATAGACAGTGCAATAGAAGAGGTTAAAGCAGAAGACTGGCAAAAGTGTATAGAACACACCATAAAAGTGGAAGAGGACTATGTAAGAAAAGACCTGGTTAGGTTAGGTTTGGCTATGTTAGTTAAAGATAGGTTAGGTTATGTACTTTATATCAAGAACAAACAGCATAATACAAAAAGTTTACTGGCAGCTGCATGGTTGTCATGAAAATAAATCAAAGACATTGACTGGGAGGACATTATATTCTTTTAACTTCTACTGTCACTGTTTTATTTCCTTTAAACCTGCCTACAGTAGTTTCTATGATAATATCAAAATCTATAAGTTACAGTTGACTGCCATTACCAAGTAACAGGCAGAATTATACAATATGTAGTGAAATCTGGCAAGTGCAATTTAATAACTTATACTTCAAACATTTTTATTGAAAGACAGATTAAGGAAATAAATTATATAAGCATTATTAATATTGTGGATTTGGGTGTTGGCATGGGCACACATGGGTTGAAGGATGGGGGGAGTGTCCATTGCCTGATTTAGATACAGTACGGTACTATTTTATTACAATAACCAGGTATTGTAATTTTTTCTGCTTTGTTATTGAATTATGTACCATTTTTCGTTATATTTCAGGTAGTGGCACAAAGGCATTCACCTACATAGAAGAGGCTATGGCTCAAGTCATTGAAAAAGTGCAAGTGTTGGGTATTCCTGTGGACTCCAAGACCCAGGTAGTGTGTACAGTATATAACAGTAAATAATGTCCTACTGTTCATCTAGGCTAGGAATATGGAAATCTTCCCTCATTGGCACTAGTGAAGTAATTACATTGAGAGTTTATATATATAAAACATGAATTTTGAGCAGCATTACCTCTCAATTCCATTCAAAGTTAAACAGTGCAAATCATAAGGCCTTAGTCCTAGGAATATATATACAAGATGTTCTCATATATCCATACCTTCAGTAATCACAGTACATGTACTGTACTGTACTGTGATTACCCAATATACAAGAGTCAAGTACATAGTGATTTTTTATATTTTGTGTATCATATAAATAACTCCTGTTAGCAGCAGGTCCTATAGTCTTAAAAATTGGAGCCATATTAATATTAATCAAAACTAAATTTGTGATTCTTTGTTGGATTCCATATGTATCATATGAGTACTTTAACTAAGTAAAAAATTGCAGTACTGCTGCTGTACTTATATGTATGACTAATTATATACTGCTTTCTTTAGGTATGACTTTGCGCAGTGGCAATATCGTAACCAATGAGGTTAAGAGGTGCGGCCAC
The DNA here is from genome assembly GCA_034508575.1 of Petrolisthes manimaculis. Taxonomy (NCBI): domain Eukaryota; kingdom Metazoa; phylum Arthropoda; class Malacostraca; order Decapoda; family Porcellanidae; genus Petrolisthes; species Petrolisthes manimaculis. The sequence continues at coordinate 379,161 of JAWZYT010000149.1, read as the reverse complement.
TGGGCACAAGCTAACATCAGCTATTGGGAAAATTTCAAAACACCTCGGTGACCTACCCTTCCCCAGGAAGGGTAGGTAAGTCTCACCCCGCCTCCACGCGGTAACCTCGGGTGACACCTCCCTAATTTTAATTTTATTTTATTGTAACTTGGAGGTGAAGCTAAAGGGGGAGGCGGTGTGGGGACAGTTTAGGTTCCCCACATATAGGTTTTAAATTTTTTGTAAAATTTTTTTTGTATTGTATATATTTTAAGTGGTTGTTTGTAGTTTTCTTTTATTTTATGTATTGCTGTGGTGTTTTTAATTTCTGACAATGCTGGTGGCCCGTGTCCCTCCGGGAATGAGCGCTGCGTTGGCCTTGCCAGCCACCAGCGGCTCCTCAATGGGGGGGAGGACGGCTGCGGCTAGTGGCGGGGAGGGGTCTCCGGTCTGTCCTGTAGGGGACAAGGGAGGGGAAGAATGCTTGAGAGTAGTTGGAATTAATGTGAATGGAATGACGAATGAAGTGAAAAGGAGAGAGATAGTAGAGTGTACGAGGAGGAGTAGGATAGATGTATGTGGAATAACAGAGACGCATGTGAAAGGATGGGGTTTGGAAGAGAGTGGGGATGGAGGGAAGAGTGTGTTGTGGGAAGGAATGGAAGGAGGTGTAGCATGGACAGGTATGGATGAAAAGAGTAAAGGGAGGGGAAAAGAAGGATGTGCATTGTTGGTGTCTGGGAGGGTGTGGAAAGGAATAGATGGACATGGAAGGAAGGGTACAAGAATAGTATGGATGACTGGAAAGATTGGGATTGTGAAGTATGCTTGGGTCTGCGCATATGCTCCGGTAAATGCGCAGACCAAAGTAGGAAAGGAGAAAATGAGAGAGTTCTGGAATGATTTGATTGACTGCCTGAGGATATTTGAGAGTGGGAGGAGGATAGTGATGATAGGAGACATGAATGGGAAAGTAGGGAATGAGAAAAGAGGAAGTGTAGTAGGCAAGTGGGGTGTGAATGGAATAAATGAGAATGGTGAGTGCCTGGTGGATCTGTGTGCCGAGGCGGGGTTGTTCCTCGCCAACACCTGCTTCGAGCACAAACTGATCCACAGGTACACTTGGAAGAGGAGAGATGAAAGAGGTGAGCAGATGAGTCTGATTGATTATGTAGCTGTGGATGAAAGACTGAGAAAAGATGTGTTGGATGCAAGAGTGGTAAGAGGCATGTTCCAGTGCTCTGACCACTATGCGGTGTTGGCGAGAATTAGGGTCCGGGCAAAGTGGGAGTATGGTAGGAAGGATAGAGGGGGGAATGAAAGGGAGGTAGCAAATGGAAGATTGAATGATGTTGAGTACGGAGAGGTTTATAAAAGGAGGGTGGGTGAGATGCTGGAGGATGCAAGGCTGAGTATGGGGGAGGGAATGGGAGTGAATGATGCGTATGAGATGTTCAAGAATATAGTGATGAAGACAGCAGCAGGGGTTGTGGGTTATAAGGCACAGAAGAGGGGCAAGAAAGGGAGTGCATGGTGGACGGAAGAAATGAAAGATGCTGTAGATGAGAAAAGGAAAGCATATAGGAGAACATTGCAAAGGAATGTGTCTGAAGAAGTGAGAGAGAGATGGAAGAGAGATTATAATGCATGTAAGAGACAAGTGAAGAGGATGGTGAGAGAGAGTAAAAGGAGAGTGGATGAGGAATTTGGTAGGAAACTAAGTGAAAAGTTTAGAGAGAACAAGAAATTATTTTGGAAGGAGGTAAAAAAAGAGAGAGGAGAAGGAAAGTCTGGTAGCGTGAGAATGAAGAGAGAGGATGGAGTTACGGTGAGTAGAAGTGAGGAAGTGAGAGAAGTGTGGAAGAGGCATTTTGATCGTTTGATGAATGAGGGGACGGGAGGGGAGGCAGTGGTGACATGCATGGGGATGGAGGCAGGTAGTAGAAGACAGGATGCTCAGGGAGAATTAGGAAGGGAAGAGATTAGGAAAGCAATAGGCAAGTTGAAGATGGGAAAGGCACCGGGGGTAGATGGGATAACTGCTGAAATGTTAAAGTATGGGGGGGAGGTGTTGGTGGAGTGGATGTTGCTTATAATTATGTACATTGGCTTGGAGGCAGGGAGAGGTGCCAGAGGATTGGAGGAGGGCTAGTATTGTACCGTTGTATAAGGGGAAGGGGAGTAAGGAGGAATGTGGTAGTTATAGGGGAATAAGCCTTCTTAGTGTACCGGGGAAGGTATATGGAAAGGTTCTAACTGAGAGACTGATGGAAGTGACAGGGAATAAAGTTGGTGAGGAACAGGGAGGGTTCAGAAAGGGTAGAGGATGTGTGGACCAGATATTTGCGCTAAAATCGATAGTGGAGAAATATATAGGGAAGGGTAAGAAGTTGTATGCTGCCTTCATGGACTTGGAGAAGGCATACGATAGGGTTGATAGGAGAGCTATGTCAGAGGTGCTGAGAATATATGGTGTTGGGGGATCTCTACTGAAAGGTATTGAGGCTTTTTATGCAGATGCAAAAGCATGTGTGCGGGTAGAGGGTGATCTGAGTGAGAGTTTTAATATTAGTGTAGGGCTGAGACAGGGATGTGTTATGTCACCATGGTTGTTCAATATATATATGGATGGGTGTATGAGAGAGATGAAAGCCAAAGTGAATGGTCTGGGGGTGAAGTTGAGGCTGAATGAAGTAAATTGGTCCTTGGCGGCAAGTTTGTTTGCAGATGACACTGTGCTGATGGCTGAGAGTGAAAGGGAGTTGCAGAGAGTGGTGGACGAATTTCAGTCTGTATGTAAGCGAAGGAAACTGAAGGTGAATGTGGGTAAAAGTAAAGTGATGGTGTTTGAGAGAGCAGAAACTGAAGTGATTGACTTTGCTACACCTTACAGAGTGGAAGTACCAACTGGGACGAAGTGTGAGATAACCCTAAGGGGTGAGAGGATGGAGGAAGTGAATGAGTTTAAGTACCTGGGGACAGTTATGTGTAAACATGGAAGTATGGAAGGAGAAATTAGGGAGAGAGCAGTGAAGGGTAGACAGGTCATAGGATCACTGGGGAGGATAATGAAGGGTAGAAGTGTGAGTATGGAAGTGAAAAGGGGACTAAGGAACAGTATAATCTTGCCAACACTGACGTATGCGTCGGAGACATGGACATGGAGTAGGGCTCATCAGTCAAGAATAGGTGCTGTGGAAATGAGTTATCTGAGAGGTGCATGTGGACTGACAATGTGGGATGGAGAAAGTAATGAGAGTGTGTATAAGAGATGTAGTATGAGTGAGAAGGCAATTGGTATTGAGTGTGGAGTGGTTGAGAGAGTGAAACGTAATACTTTGAGGTGGTTTGGACATGTAGAGAGAATGCAAGGTGAGGAGTTTGTAAAGAAGGTGTATGGAAGTGAAGTTGAGGGATGTGGTGTGAGAGGCAGACCACCAGTAAGATGGCAGAACAGAGTGGAAGAGTATGTGAAGGAGAGAAACGTGAGGGGGAGGGGAGGGCTGGACCAAGTAAGGAGGGAGTGTTGGAACAGGGAAGACTGGAGACTTTTCTGCCGTGGCCACCCCCTTCGGGGGAGTTCCCGGAGGGAACGAGGCGTCAGAGCTATAGATAGATAGATAGATAGACTTTACAATATTAATTCATAACGATAATCCTTAATATTTCTCTAAAATTATATGAAAGTTGCTAATTTTCATAATTTCTCAGCTGCTGAAGAAGACTTGGATGAAGGTGATGTGGCTGACCCAAGACTGCCATCAAGGGCCCCTTCACCTACACCTAACCAAGGACTGCCATCAAGGGTCCCTTCACCTACACCTAACCAAGGACTGCCATCAAGGGTCCCTTCACCTACACCTAACCAAGGACTGCCATCAAGGGTCCCTTCACCTACACCTAACCAAGGACTGCCATCAAGGGTCCCTTCACCTACACCTAACCAAGGACTGCCATCAAGGGTCCCTTCACCTACACCTAACCAAGGACTGCCATCAAGGGTCCCTTCACCTACACCTAACCAAGGACTGCCATCAAGGGTCCCTTCACCTACACCTAACCAAGGACTGCCATCAAGGGTCCCTTCACCTACACCTAACCAAGGACTGCCATCAAGGGTCCCTTCACCTACACCTAACCAAGGACTGCCATCAAGGGTCCCTTCACCTACACCTAACCAAGGACTGCCATCAAGGGTCCCTTCACCTACATCTAACCAAGGACTGCCATCAAGGGTCCCTTCACCTACACCTAACCAAGGACTGCCATCAAGGGTCCCTTCACCTACACCTAACCAAGGACTGCCATCAAGGGTCCCTTCACCTACATCTGGGCCCAGTTGGCAGGACTTTGGGCCAGTTACAGTGGAAGACTGTGAGGTTTTGACTGGCGACAGCTTGCCGAAGCTGGTAGAACCTCTACCAAGTGAGGAACATTCATACCACAGCTCTGTAACCTCAAGTCACCCTTCCTCTAGGTCTGCTAGAGGTGTGATAGCTTATCTGGAAGCTACGCTACCTCCAGATAGGATATACTAGTTTTCCATAAGACTATAAGGGATATTTGGATGGATTTTGCAGAAAATATAACAAAAATATCAGAAACTTTGGTGAACATTAAAAAGGCAATCGAGAAAAGGTGATTTGTTTTCACGTGTCTTTTTTTTTTATATATATAATTAGTGTAGTTTAAGTTGTTATATTTTGTGACAGAGTTATTAGAGTGCAAGTATGGTTTTAGTTGTGTGGTTTGTGTGTAGGTTTCAATCTAAAGTATTGTTAACTTCTGCTTATGCTTTTTAAGAAATTATGTTATTTATTTTCATTATATATTTTATCTCTCAAATATAGCTTTTATTTAAGCATTCACATTTCATGTTAGATTTGTTATTCTTTCAGTAAAATCAACTTTTTTTCATGCATTTTTATCTTTGTCCAATAGTATTAATGAAGGTGAAAGTACCGGTACTTGAATAATTATTGTGTTCGGAGATTAACTATAAGGATATACTTATACTGTACTGTGGCTTTAATCTTGTATTTTAATCATTTCTCTGCCATATTTGTGATATGTCCAAGCAATGTGAAGAGTGACAAACAAGTACCGTAGTCATTATGGAATTGGTGTTTTTTGTTATCAGTCATTGTTGGAAAGTACATGAGTGAAACAGCTTTCCAATATCATAAATTTGCATGTTTTTACTCAGGTATATATAATGTAATGAACTGTGATTATGCAGGAAACTAATAATACAAATAGCTAGGGAGGTATCATGGATTTCTGTAAACTTTATGTAAATAAAATGTATGTTTTTTTATAGTCTATTAAGAAAAACCAATACCAATCACATATTTGTTATTAGCTGTTGAAAAGCATTTATTTTAGAAAAAGACAAGTCTTATGTTATATGAAAACAGGTGAAAATTATCTATTAAATTATACTGTTCAATAAAATTGAGTTGGTAAGAAAGGTTCATGTACGGTACATGATAATATTTGCAATAGTTAATTCTGAGACATAATTTTGCCCTAGATTCTGGAATATGGTCAACCTTTTATACATCCAGTATGTATCAGTAAGTATATAATTCCAGTTATTTAAATGTTACCAACTCACACATCACATTAATGTGCTTGTAATATTTTCATTATAAAGTCAATAAATCAAAGTTTATCATCCTAAAGAATATCTACTTCATACAAAGGACTATATTATATGGATTAAAGACTTATACTACATGGATTAAATTAGGTCTAACTATGCAATGAAGAATTTCTGCTTTTGCAGGTAAATGGAAGCCAATTTCCTGCAATTAGTTAGTCACCATTATATCCTATTATTCTTAATTAAATACTCCAAAGGTAATGATACACACACAAAATATTTGTAACTTTCTATTCCACAGTGCATCAGTTTAAATTGACACTTGCAGCTCCATTCTCTTAAGCTGCTGAATCTCCTCCTCTTGTTTATATTTACCGATAAATGACAATAACAACAACCATTATGTCGTCTATGTCAGCCGCGCCAAGTGTAAACAAACTCAAATCTCACTATTTACGGGTTGTTTATGGACTACGCGACCCTGCTATGAGCCTTACGAGTGCTTTTCAATCTTCATAGCGCTACGAACAAATATGGCGCATAATGGCGGCCGAAAACTCGCTTACGAAGCTTTGAAAATACGTTCTTAGCGGTTACGAACACCTTACGAACAAAGATGGCGCTACGATAATCGTAACTGCGCTTACGAAGCTTTGAAGATCCCACCCCAGACAGCAACAGCAAATGACAGGTAAGGGAATTATCCGAATTATTATACTGTGTTAGTAATAATTTAACACAACAGTGTAGCTAAGGTAGCTGTCTGGGTATATATTTAATATCACGCCAATCACTAGTATGATATTGTATATAGCTTTGGTTAGGTTAGGTTTGGCTATGTTAGTTAAAGATAGGTTAGGTTACGTACTGTATATCAAGAACAAACAGCATAATACAAAAGGTTTACTGGCAGCTGCATGGTTGTCATTAAAATAAATCAAAGACATTATATTCTTTTAACTTCTACTGTCACTGTTTTATTTCCTTTAAACCTGCCTACAGTAGTTTCTATGATAATATCAAAATCTATAAGTTACAGTTGACTGCCATTACCAAGTAACAGGCAGAATTATACAATATGTAGTGAAATCTGGCAAGTGCAATTTAATAACTTATACTTCAAACATTTTTATTGAAAGACAGATTAAGGAAATAAATTATATAAGCATTATTAATATTGTGGATTTGGGTGTTGGCATGGGCACACATGGGTTGAAGGATGGGGGGAGTGTCCATTGCCTGATTTAGATACAGTACGGTACTATTTTATTACAATAACCAGGTATTGTAATTTTTTCTGCTTTGTTATTGAATTATGTACCATTTTTCGTTATATTTCAGGTAGTGGCACAAAGGCATTCACCTACATAGAAGAGGCTATGGCTCAAGTCATTGAAAAAGTGCAAGTGTTGGGTATTCCTGTGGACTCCAAGACCCAGGTAGTGTGTACAGTATATAACAGTAAATAATGTCCTACTGTTCATCTAGGCTAGGAATATGGAAATCTTCCCTCATTGGCACTAGTGAAGTAATTACATTGAGAGTTTATATATATAAAACATGAATTTTGAGCAGCATTACCTCTCAATTCCATTCAAAGTTAAACAGTGCAAATCATAAGGCCTTAGTCCTAGGAATATATATACAAGATGTTCTCATATATCCATACCTTCAGTAATCACAGTACATGTACTGTACTGTACTGTGATTACCCAATATACAAGAGTCAAGTACATAGTGATTTTTTATATTTTGTGTATCATATAAATAACTCCCGTTAGCAGCAGTTCATATAGTCTTAAAAATTGGAGCCATATTAATATTAATCAAAACTAAATTTGTGATTCTTTGTTGGATTCCATATGTATCATATGAGTACTTTAACTAAGTAAAAAATTGCAGTACTGCTGCTGTACTTATATGTATGACTAATTATATACTGCTTTCTTTAGGTATGACTTTACAATATTAATTCATAACGATAATCCTTAATATTTCTCTAAAATTATATGAAAGTTGCTAATTTTCATAATTTCTCAGCTGCTGAAGAAGACTTGGATGAAGGTGATGTGGCTGACCCAAGACTGCCATCAAGGGCCCCTTCACCTACACCTAACCAAGGACTGCCATCAAGGGTCCCTTCACCTACACCTAACCAAGGACTGCCATCAAGGGTCCCTTCACCTACACCTAACCAAGGACTGCCATCAAGGGTCCCTTCACCTACACCTAACCAAGGACTGCCATCAAGGGTCCCTTCACCTACACCTAACCAAGGACTGCCATCAAGGGCCCCTTCACCTACACCTAACCAAGGACTGCCATCAAGGGTCCCTTCACCTACACCTAACCAAGGACTGCCATCAAGGGTCCCTTCACCTACACCTAACCAAGGACTGCCATCAAGGGTCCCTTCACCTACACCTAACCAAGGACTGCCATCAAGGGTCCCTTCACCTACACCTAACCAAGGACTGCCATCAAGGGTCCCTTCACCTACACCTAACCAAGGACTGCCATCAAGGGTCCCTTCACCTACACCTAACCAAGGACTGCCATCAAGGGTCCCTTCACCTACACCTAACCAAGGACTGCCATCAAGGGTCCCTTCACCTACACCTAACCAAGGACTGCCATCAAGGGTCCCTTCACCTACACCTAACCAAGGACTGCCATCAAGGGTCCCTTCACCTACACCTAACCAAGGACTGCCATCAAGGGTCCCTTCACCTACACCTAACCAAGGACTGCCATCAAGGGTCCCTTCACCTACACCTAACCAAGGACTGCCATCAAGGGTCCCTTCACCTACATCTGGGCCCAGTTGGCAGGACTTTGGGCCAGTTACAGTGGAAGACTGTGAGGTTTTGACTGGCGACAGCTTGCCGAAGCTGGTAGAACCTCTACCAAGTGAGGAACATTCATACCACAGCTCTGTAACCTCAAGTCACCCTTCCTCTAGGTCTGCTAGAGGTGTGATAGCTTATCTGGAAGCTACGCTACCTCCAGATAGGATATACTAGTTTTCCATAAGACTATAAGGGATATTTGGATGGATTTTGCAGAAAATATAACAAAAATATCAGAAACTTTGGTGAACATTAAAAAGGCAATCGAGAAAAGGTGATTTGTTTTCACGTGTCTTTTTTTTTTATATATATAATTAGTGTAGTTTAAGTTGTGTTATATTTTGTGACAGAGTTATTAGAGTGCTAGTATGGTTTTAGTTGTGTGGTTTGTGTGTAGGTTTCAATCTAAAGTATAGTTAACTTCTGCTTATGCTTTTTTAAGAAATTATGTTATTTATTTTCATTATATATTTTATCTCTCAAATATAGCTTTTATTTTAGCATTCACATTTCATGTTAGATTTGTTATTCTTTCAGTAAAATCAACTTTTTTTCATGTATTTTTATCTTTGTCCAATAGTATTAATGAAGGTGAAAGTACCGGTACTTGAATAATTATTGTGTTCGGAGATTAACTATAAGGATATACTTATACTGTACTGTGGCTTTAATCTTGTATTTTAATCATTTCTCTGCCATATTTGTGATATGTCCAAGCAATGTGAAGAGTGACAAACAAGTACCGTAGTCATTATGGAATTGGTGTTTTTTGTTATCAGTCATTGTTGGAAAGTACATGAGTGAAACAGCTTTCCAATATCATAAATTTGCAGGTTTTTACTCAGGTATATATAATGTAAGGAACTGTGATTATGCAGGAAACTAATAATACAAATAGCTAGGGAGGTATCATGGATTTCTGTAAACTTTATGTAAATAAAATGTATGTTTTTTTTTATAGTCTATAATTAAAACATTAAGAAAACCAATACCAATCACACATTTGTTATTAGCTGTTGAAAAGCATTTATTTTAGAAAAAGACAAGTCTTATGTTATATGAAAACAGGTGAAAATTATCTATTAAATTATACTGTTCAATAAATTTAATTGAGTTGGTAAGAAAGGTTCATGTACGGTACATGATAATATTTGCAATAGTTAATTCTGAGACATAATTTTGCCCTAGATTCTGGAATATGGTCAACCTTTTATACATCCAGTATGTATCAGTAAGTATATAATTCCAGTTATTTAAATGTTACCAACTCACACATCACATTAATGTGCTTGTAATATTTTCATTATAAAGTCAATAAATCAAAGTTTATCATCCTAAAGAATATCCACTTCATACAAAGGACTATATTATATGGATTAAAGACTTATACTACATGGATTAAATTAGGTCTAACTATGCAATGAAGAATTTCTGCTTTTGCAGGTAAATGGAAGCCAATTTCCTGCAATTAGTTAGTCACCATTATATCCTATTATTCATAATTAAACACTCCAAAGGTAATGATACACACACAAAATATTTGTAACTTTCTATTCCACAGTGCATCAGTTTAAATTGACACTTGCAGCTCCATTCTCCTAAGCTGCTGAATCTCCTCCTCTTGTTTATATTTACCGATAAATGACAATAACAACAACCATTATGTCGTCTATGTCAGCCGCGCCAAGTGTAAACAAACTCAAATCTCACTATTTACGGGTTGTTTATCGACTACGCGACCCTGCTATCAGCCTTACGAGTGCTTTTCGATCTTCATAGCGCTACGAACAAATATGGCGCATAATGGCGGCCGAAAACTCGCTTACGAAGCTTTGAAGATCCCACCCCTGCAGTGACTCAGGGTGACCAGATTTAGCATTATAGTGCTAAACTTAGCAAAGTTTTCCTGAAAATTGTGTGTTTAGCATAAAATTTAGCATAGTATCAAATCTAGCATAGTTCTGGCATAATTTGATTTGCTTCGAGCAATTTCTAGCATAATTATAACTTACCACTTGTGGCTAATGGTAGTTTCTGGATTAAAGGCCAGGATAAACCTACATGTTTAATTTAGTGTACCATGATTAATGGGAATTGTGAAACAGTCCATAAACGTTGAAGTTTTAACGAAGCTCTAGCTAGAGCAGGAAATCACAGGCGTTGAAGAAGGGTGGACGTGTGCTGCTTCAAAAATTTAGTTTAGCTTCAAAGATTTAGTTCAAAATGTATGAAAAATAGGAACCCATAACCGGCCATAACTTGCAAACTCAATTCATAAATTAAATTGTATTATTATTTTCTACAGGTAACATTGAAAACATTGTACTTGTACTCTATTAGAGTTTCAGTCTACAATTATAGTGTATGTTGCACAAATAATTGTAAAATAAACTTTCAAAATGTGATTATAATTGTAATGTTCTTTGCAAGAATTGTTCATAATTATATAAGTGCATACTGTTTACAGTTAATAATCTAGAAATAATACTATATTAACAATAAAATACAGCAGAAACCAAACGTATGAAAAGCAACAAAAGATTTAGCATAATTTTTGCTAATCTAGCATAATTTCAGCTGCTGTCTAGCATATTCCCGCTCGAGAAATCTGGTCACCCTGGCACTGCTGCAGTCCTGCTACCAAAACAATAACAAACACGCTGCTTGCATGTATGGTCGTGCACAGAGACTACAAAACAATTTTTAACAATGAGTTCTCAAACTTTATGGACACACGATTCAATTATTTCATTACTAGAAAAAGTCCGGGAGCAGGAACCATTGTGGAATGTAGTACATCCAAACTACACCAAGAAAAACTTGAAACAGAGTTTGTACAATGATATACGCATGGAGCTACAATCCGAGTATCCTGAACTGGAAAATATATCAACAGGTATTGTTAATTTTACTGCTTATTTTGCTCAATTTTTATCACCATCCCTGCAACATATGAATATCCATTGACTTTACCATATCGGGGAGAGAGGGCTTCCCATGCTAGGAAGGTCGCCAGTGTCTAGAGACCAGACTAAATAGTTCCCATCTTTCAGTTCGTCAACTATCCCTCTTTTCATTTTATTTCCTTCCTGCTTGCTGTCACACCTCTCTATCATCTTTTTCTGGTGCTATAGGACCTCGATGTTGCGGCGCCTAATACCCATCAATCAATCAACCATTGACTTTACAGCCAAATATAGTTTTTTTTAGCAATATACCCATAAGACTAGTTCAACCTAACCTAATCTATAATTTTTTTTCACATTCCCTAACTTCAATAAACTTTTTAGCTATTCTGCTTTATTTAGGATTTACAGGGCTTTTAGATGTATGATTGTAATGGTAATTGCACATAATGCACTGTAGATTTATTAATCTAGTACAGTACAGGCAAGTTGTAATTATCATATTGGTTTAAATAATTAATGCTATGGTTTAATGGTTTAATTAATTATTGCACACTCACTGATAAGAAGAAACTATTTTAGTATCATTTAAATAGTCAGTTATCAATGTTTTTTAGTCAGGTTTCCATATTTTGCCCTTATTTTTGCATAAGAATGATTTGGTTAGGTTAAGTTTTAACATTTGTTTTATATTTATTATTTATAAAATATTTACTATTTATATTACATTATTATTTGTATTATATATGGGAATATGGGAAGGGATATACACCTTGGATTACTTATACTTACATTGAAGAAAACAAGTACTGTAATTCTATTCATATTGTCAATCTGCTCTCACATTCTTTTACTTTTTCAGCTGAGGTACTCAAGAAATTCACATATCTACGAGGCAATTTACAAAAGATTTGGAGGAAAGTTACCTGCACTCCAAGTGGGACTGGTGGAAATGTGACTCCCAAGTGGGAGTATTTTTCCGCGTGTTCCTTCCTCAAGCCAATGAAGGACGGCAACAGTGAAGCAAGCTTTCAGCTTCCTAGGGAACCACTCTCTGAAGTAGTTTTTGAAGGTTCTGTGGAGGATCAGGGGCAAAATACAAAACTATCCCCTATACCTTGGTCCAATAGTAGCTCTAATAACTCTATAACTTCGAACGTCTCTACTTCTTCGTCTCCCATAGACATGATTACCCCAGAGCCACCGGCACAAGACATTGAGGACACAAGCAGTACATGTTCAACCCCAGCTAAGAAGGTTCGGAAAATTGAAAAACAATTGGATCCCTTTGAAAAACAGTTGTGTACTCACCTAGGGTCTATTGTTGCAGCATACAGCTCAGGAAAAAGTAGACGAAAGGTTCCTAAACCAGTTTTCATTGCAGAAACTCTGAATTCATTTATAAATAATATCCCAATTAATAGACAAAAGCATGAAGCTGAAATTAATGCTCAAGTACTAAAAATTATTTTGGACACTCAGCAAAAAATAAATAATGAATTGGAAACACAGGGCAACTGACTTATTTTTATTATTAGCACAGAAAATAATAATGTATTAATGTTTAATAAATAGAAAAATGTGTTAAATGAATAGTTAACTCATTTATCCTATAGAGATAGTTTCTAAAGTACTAAGCATTTAATATTGTTTTAATAAACACATAACTTATTCAAGTACACATAAGTAACTACAGTACAGTGTTACCGAAAAATTAGCAAATGAAGATAATAAAAAAAAACAATGGATAAAATATAATGCTTAAAAAAGTACAATATTACAGAAGTATTAGCAAATTATATTAAAAATAAACAATGGATAAAATAAACTACTTTACTACTTTACAGTACTATACTAGATTATGAGTATTACAGAAAAATTATCAGATGAGATACAAATAAGAAAAATTAGCATATATTGATAAATAATGAATGAAATAAAATACAGTACCTTACACTACTGGACTGGGATTTGAACTTTCAAAATTACAGTATTACACAAAAATTAGCACTAATTCAAAATTTGCAATGGGTAAAATAAATTTCTTTTCAGTACTAAACTGTACTGGATTATGAGCTGAAAGTAAATTACAAAAGAACACAAATATACTTTTAATCTTCATATTCCCAAACCTAACTCTACACTATTGTACTGTAGGACTGGTACCGAATCAGTGTAATAATGCCATTTGGTCTTGCCATGAAACTTTACCCCTTTCCATGAAATATTGCCGTAAAGTGTTTCTGACTGACTGCCTTGGCATCATTTGCATGACCCCTGCCAACTGCCTGCAGATGCTGAAATCCACCTAACGCCTGTTGACATTGACCAGCAACAACCAGCCCTTGATTATGATCCTCCCTGTCTAGTGATTCTGGTTGTATAGGGGTATTAGATTTGGTTCTTAGGTAATTATGCAATGCAACAGCAGCAAATGTGATTTTCTTTACATATGAAGGATGTGAATTAATGGGCAGCTGAAACACCCAGAATTTGGCTGCCAGTATTCCAAATGCATTTTCAGATACTCTACGAGCACGCAATAGTCTGTAGTTAAAAATTCTTCGGTCTTCTGTCCTATCTTTACCTGGATATGGTTTCATTAAATATGTTTTTAATGGGAAAGCATCATCTCTCACAATAACAAAAGGGGTTTTAACTGACGGTGAGTATGGTAGTGATGCTGGTACAGGAACTTGAAGCTTTTACGTTTTAAGATACTCTCTTAACCCCTCCGCGACGTGATAACTATGGATAGCCATTTTGTCAGTCCGGGGCTAGTCTTACTTTCCCTACTGCCTGGCCGGGCGCTTTTGGCCGATTTTTCCAAAATCGCTCTATTCCACTTACTCTGTACGTCTAAACTACGATACTGAACAACTTAAATTTGGTCTTGTTAGCACCATCAACTCTTCCTCTTTCCAATAAAACCAACCTCAGCTCTCTACAACTCACCGTTGCCGAGAAATTAAGTGAGGAATGAAGGGTACTTTCTCGTGTGAGCGCGGCTGCGTTCGCTTAGGTGGAGTGGCTCTGACGACAACTGAACGTGGCCCGCGCGGGTGGCAGTCAGTGTTGTAAGTAAGCATGGCGCAACACAGAATCGGACACGCACGAGAAATCTAATCCACATCCATCCATGTTTACAGTCAGTAACACACTGACTGACGATGGTGATTTGTAGGGCTGGTGGTGAAGTATAGCCAAGTAAAAAAAAACCCGCCAAATTGGGCTCGCAAATGCCGACATTGGCAATAGCGGTGCTTCATCCCGCCCGGTCACCACATGGCAGGGGTGTAAGACACGACCCGGGCGCTTCCTGGGGCCGTCTATGACCGCGGTCCGGACGTTAAGGGTTAAGTTACATTTATCCCAGACACCAGCATCGCTTGAGCGTCTTTGAGCACCCACATCCACATATAAAAATTTGTAATTTGCATCTACCAGAGCAACCATTATCATGCTGTGATGTGATTTATAATCATAATACAAAGAACCAGTATTAGGAGGCTTTGTGAGGAGGAATCGTTTCTCATCCATTGCTCCTATAAAGTTTGGAAAATTCCATAGTGCATGGAAATCTTTTGACACATCCAGCCATTCTTCTGAAGTTGTTGGAAGTTTCAGGTAAGTTCCTCTAAGGGCTGTGTGAGAGGCAGAACACCCGTTAGATGGCAGAACAGAGTGGAAGAGTATGTAAAGGAGAGAAACGTGAGGGGGAGGGGAGGGCTGGACCAAGTAAGGAGGGAGTGTTTGAACAGGGAAGACTGGAGATTTTTCTGCCGTGGCCACCCCCTTCGGGGGAGTTCCTGGAGGGAACGAGCAATAGATAGATAGATGTGTAAATAGCACTACAAACCTCAGGAATAATCTTGGAGATCAAGTTGTGGCTTATTCTGTACTGGAAAGCCAGTGATCGACGAGACTCTCCTGCAAAAGAACGAAATTGATTAAGTTTGTGGAACTGTTATGTATTCCACCACAACATTAAATCCATATATATATATACTAGCTGGCTCCGCCGCCCTTGGGGCGGCTAAGAGACGCTAGCTCCTGCGGAGGGCTGGCGGCACAGGCCGCCCTTCCACCGCCTGTTTCTTGGCATAGACAGGAGGAATCGGAAGCCTCCAATTTTCATACACGGTCACAGTTCTAAATAAACAAAGGATATAATAATACAACACAGATATGCAACAAATGCAAATCCACTACCACCACCACCACTACATCAACCCCCCTAACTCTCCAAGCCTGTCCCCCTACTCCTGCAACCCCCCAAACCCCCCCGTTCAAATGTCACACATTTACAGGGGTGTAGGAATAGGGGGACAGGCTTGGGGGGGGGGGAGTTTGTTTTGGGGGTTGCAGGAGTAGGGGGACAGGCTTTGAGGGTTAGGGGGGTGCAGAAATAGGGGGACAGACTTTCTACCCACCCCAAGCCTGTCCCCATATTTCCGCACCCCCCAAGCCTGTCCCCTACTCCCACCCCCCCTTAATTAAATGTCTCAATTACCGCTAAACTAAGAAAAAAAAAAATCACATCAATAGAGTATTTTCTCTTCAGAATTAATTAAGCTTGCATATGCCAAATTTTCGGGTAAAAAATTCCGGACACCCTGTATACATATAAAATGGAAATGACATACTGTAGTTAGGCTAAAATTTATTAGTGGTAGAGTAATTAGGTTTGGCTGATATAATAGGGTTTAAGATAATCTCTGAGAATATACAGCCAATTTTTTTATAACCTAACTTTACCGATATCTAATATATAAAACACTCTGTCTGTGTGTCTGTCTGTCTGTTTAGCCGCTATGCACAGCCGCATCGTTTCACCTAGAGTAATAATTTTTACATTCGTTTTATGGCTAAAACCTGGAGAGTGTCTTGGCCCTATATATATTTTTTTCAATGATTAACCCTTTAAACATGACTTTTTTTCTTTTTTCTCACCCCCAGCTAACAAATGGTGGTCAATTTTGTCAATTTTCAACTTTCATGTAGGCAAAAAAAATTCTTACAGAATGAAAGCTTGAATTTACACACCAGGAACTGAAAACGGGAGCCTCCTAGGTGTACGCAAAACCGTATGACAAGAGCGTCAAAGTCCAAAAAAAGAAAAAAATAATAATATCCCCTGAAACAATTAAAGAAAACCTCATATGATGACAGAAAACCACATGCTCTCTCTCTCTCTTCCACACACACACTCTATCTCTCTCTCTAAATAGAGAGTTAGAGAGATAGATAGATAGAGAGATAGATGTATTGATAGATAGAGAGATAGATATATAGAGAAAGAGATAGATAAATAGATAGATAGAGATAGAGAGATAGATAGAGAGATAGATATAGATAGAGAAAT
Source organism: Petrolisthes manimaculis (assembly GCA_034508575.1). NCBI lineage: Eukaryota > Metazoa > Arthropoda > Malacostraca > Decapoda > Porcellanidae > Petrolisthes > Petrolisthes manimaculis. Next base: position 362,457 of record JAWZYT010000149.1, on the reverse strand, counting down.
AGATAGATATAGATAGATAGAGAGATAGAGAAATAGAGAAATAGATAGATAGAGAGATAGAGAAATAGATAGAGAGAGAGAGATAGATAGAGATAAATAGATAGATAGAGATAGATATAAAGAGAGATATAGAAATAGAGATAGAGAAATAGATAGATAGAAATAGATAGATAGAGAGATAGATATAGATAGAGAGATAGAAATAGATAAAGAGATATAGATATAGATAGAGAGATAAATATAGATAGATAGATAGATATAGATAGAGATACATAAAGAGATAGATAGATAGAGATGGAGAAATAGATAGATAGAGATAAATAGATAGAGATAGAGATAGATAGATAAAGATAGAGAGATATAGATATAGATATAGATAAATAAATAGATATAGATAGATATAGAGATAGATAGATTGATAGATAGATCCCCGGACAACGTCGGGTATCGCTGCTAGTATTTACTAAAAGAAAATGTTTTGGTAGTTTGTCCAGGTTAGGTCCCAGGAGTCTGTTTCAGTCCTGTTTAGGTTAGGTTAGACCAGGTCAAAAAAGGTTAGTGCACTGATTCCACCCAGGCAGACATAACTAGTAAATTTTGAAATCTTTCTGCCAGTGACCGGCAGCAATAGGTTGTTAGGATACTGCCTTCTGCCAGACATATTTCAAAATTTAATAGTTATGTCTGCCTGGGTGGAATCAGTGCACTGACTTTTTTTGTGCCCAGATTCTTTTCAAACTGAATCTTTACCCCGTGATTCTGGTGGCCTTTAGATTTACCCAAGTGCATTGCCATGGGTGCTATAACAACTAGCAAGGAGGAAAGGGTCCATATTTTGGCACTAAGGGAAGGAAAAGTTCCAATTAAAGAAATATACAGGCGAACTGTCAGGCATACCACAACCATAACGCATATCCTTCTTGCTTTACTGGAGATCCTATTTTGAAAAATTATTTAGGTCTATGCCTAGACGTCTGCAAGAGGTTATTAATATGAAAGGAGAAATGACAAAGTAGTAATTGGTGGGTACCAGAACAATACATATATATTTTTTTTTTTATGAAATATCCCATAATTTTATGTCACGATGTCGTAGGTAGCGTCGATGTCGGTGGGAGGTAGTGTCTTTTTTTGCCGATACTGTACAGTATATATAAATTAAGCCTTAAGAAATTGAGAAGCCATTAATCCCTGAACAACACCCACGTCTGCTACGCTACCTAATACAACAACAACAGCAATAACATCACTACTACTACAACTCCAAGAATCAAACACAAGTTACCAGATTCTACCTAGAGTTAAAGCCTTTCAAACTGGTACACTCGAACGACACAATAAGAGTAGTCCTGCAGCAGGAAGTGGACAGTATACTCAAGCCAATCACTTTCTACAATAAACATCAGGACCCACCACAGCGCAAGTACAGCTCCTTCGACAGGGACCTGGTGGCCATCTACGATTCTGTAAAGCACTTACACCTCTTCCTCGAAGGAAGGACCTTCCACATCTGTACGGACCACAAGCCTTTCACCACATAGGTACACGCTGGTCCCCACGGATTACACGTCACTTGGCATTCATATCGGAATTCACGACAGACATACGCCACGTGGGGGGAGAAGACAATGCCGTAGCTGATACCCTCTACAGATCACCACCAACACACCCTGCTATCTCCAGCATTCAGCACATCCCGCCTGTGGACTTCCCAGGGCTCGAAACCGCTCAACTGGCCGACACGCAACTACAACTCCTCTCAGGCGAAATTATGCCATGAAACAGGTACCCTATTAGTAACACTAAGGTCGTCTGTTTACTGTTATAGTTTGGAGGAATCAATAGCCCACCAATTCACCAACATAAAAATCATTGGACCGTATAAAAGAACGTTCGTGGTGTTGACGATGGCGAGGTATAACGATATGATGATTCCATGGACAAACAAACAACACCATGGAGGTTCTTGTTGCATACCACCCATTCATAAATTCAAATCAAGGATTAAATTAAACTCATCTCCAATATCAAGGCATTGTTGTATTATCATATCTTGTATTTATAATTTTCTATTTAATTAAGGGGATAGTAGTATGCCTTTGGTACATTAGAGTGCCTTGCTTCCCTCCAAAGTAAAATTATATGTCAGGAAATAAACTGAGCTAGATTAACAAAAAAATATTTGTGTCCTGTTGTTGCTTCTTGGAATAGTTTGGAGGAATAGGTTGCTCCGGAGTTACCACCAACACATTTTCACTCTACCTCCCTTCCCCTAACCCCCACCCCATCACTCGCCCCCTCCGGCCCCATTCCCATCAGACCAGGGTGTGGAGGAAGAGATTCGCCAGAATGCACAACGGGGCGTCCCTTCCCCTCCTTCCCCTTCATCAGACAGCCCCCTACCCCTCACCAGGGTTTGTGGAGGTGTCGTCACTATAAAATAGGCTGATTGAGACGAGGCCAGAGGGACCGAGTAGAATAGGGGGTGGGGGAATGTAGAGTGAGTGGAAATTAGGGCCATATTTTAATTAATATTTGTGGTGCACACAGTGGCCGGTGTGGTACGGTTACCATGGCTCCATAAAAAAAAAATCAGCCTTCGTACCGGTACCACACTATAGTCAACCCTACCAATATTCTTGCATACGATGGTTAAATGGATTACATGGTGATTATCTTGTTTTTGATTGCGGGGGTAAATATACACTTTCGATACATGGAAGAAGTGCCTTGATTCATCCAAAGTATGCCAGGAAACAACAGGGCCATATTCCCAAATTAATGGTGGCCTGTTGTTGGTTTGAATAGTTTGGAGGAATCAATTGCTCCAGATTTACCAAGACTATATTCCCCCTTTAAATTGAGGGAGTGTGGGAGATATAATAATTAACTCGAAAAATCTATATTTTGTTGTGAGTGAGATTTACTGTATGTTAGCAGGATTAGGATGTAGAGTTGCATTAGGGTTTATACTATTAACAGGATTAATTTAACAAAAACAGCATTTAGGATTACCGTACTCTAAGAGGCATTAAGTAACAAGTTAATATCCTCCATAAGAGGTTCGACCCTCACAACACTGGGATGATAACGTGTAAAGGGCTTCCCAGTACGGTCCACTAAAAACTTTTCAAAATTCCAGTGTATATCACCCACTCTGAGTGGCGAGTAGAAGAGAGAGGAACTGTAGTCGGTGTCCGTGTACTCGCAGCCACTCTGTTGGGGGTGGTAGGCACGAGTAGGTGAAATAGAAGAGAGGGACGAGTTGGGAACGAGGGAATGCTTGGGGAATTAGGTAAAATTTAGGCAAAACTTATAAATGTGTAGGTGAATTTTGAGTGTGAAAAATGAGTGGGGTTAAAAATGAGTATAATATAGAGTAGGGATAAAAATGAGTGGATAATTGACTGATCGGGTATAAATATGGGTCTGAAAATGAGTGGTAACATGACTGAGTGGGAGGTAAAGTTAAGTGGAGGAGAAAAGTGAGTGGGAGTATGAAAATGAGTGGAAAATTGAATGTGAAAAGTAAATTGAGATAATAAGAGTGGGAAAATATTATTATTATTATTATTATTATTATTATTATTATTATTATTATTATTATTATTATTATTTCAACAGTCACTCGCTCACTGACAGTTACATGTTCATTGACAGTCACTCGTTGTCTAACTACGTTCTGTCATTCCTTGACAGTCACTCGTTCATTGACAGTCACTCGATCTAGTCACTCGTTCACTGGCAACTACTCTACACTGACAGTCAGCCGTACTGTAAAAGAAGCTGTCATTCATTCGTTGACAACTACTCGTTCCTTAATTTACAACTACTCGTTCTTTGACAGTTATCCGTTAGTTAATTTGCAACTACTCGTTCTTTGACAGTCATTCGTTTATTAATTTACAACTTCGATGTTCTTTGACAGTCACTCATTTTTTTATGGTCAATCGTTCCTTAATTACTCGTTCTCTGACAACTACTAGTTTTGTGACTCACCTTAAGGAATGTAAATATGGGATTCTCGTTTTCACCATTGACATCCACCTTCTCAAACAGTGTAAACAAAGGCTCAAACCCACCACCAGGCCTCACGTATCGAATACCATTGTATATCTCATCTGATGTTACCCCTGGCTCTTGCTGAGAAGGGAAAAATATAAGTACAAAATAAAAATAATAACACTCTTATTGAGAAAGGAAAAATGTAAGTACAAAATAATAATAATAATAATAATAATAATAATAATAATATTAATAATAATAATAATAATAACAATAATAATAATAATAATTATTATTATTATTATTATTATTATTATTATTATTATTATTATTATAATGATAATTATACTCTTGTTAGGAAAAGAAAAATATATAATAATAATAATAATAATAATAATAATAATAATGATAATAATAATAATAATAATAATAATAATAATGTAATCATGTTTGTTGTTATATACAATTGATGGCAGGGAATATCAATATTATGTAAAGCAAATTCTGTGTGTGTGTGTGTGTGTTGTGGCCTAATTAACTTAAACGTACACTCGGATATTATAGTCTCTAGCCCACCTGAATCGAACCCCAACATCTCAAGACGACAGCCCACCCAAAGCCTCTTTTGGTTGGAGATGTGTGTAGCTTTATGATCATTTGCGTGGGCTGTCGTCCAGAAACTGCCCGTTTCAAATCTCAGGCTTCGACTCTGAGGTGGGCTAGAGATTATGGTGCCCGAGTGTAAATTCGTGGTCACTAATTGTGTCCTGGTCCCTTAACTGTTTGTTGTAGGGAGACACACCCTTGTTCCAACCTTCAGAGACATAGACTGTTTGCAATTTTTCTTGCCTGGGGATCGGGACACAATTTCTGACCGCGATTATACCAAAGTGAAGTGGTTACAAGGAAATCCCAGTATAACAAAATGGTGAGTACCCTTTATACTTACCAAACTAAACTGGTTACAAGGAAATCCCAGTATAACAAAGTCCTGATCAACATAGTACTCTGCCAGTGCATTCAGTTGGTTGTAGGAAGGAATGGTGAGTCCTCAGTAGGTGGCAACGTTAGCAACCAATACAACCTGAACAAAGGAGACAGTTTGGTTATTCTATCTCTCTCTCTGCGCGGGTATCATATCACCCACCTTCTCTTTAGATAATAATAATAATAATAATAATAATAACAAGAACATGAAGGAAAACCCTTCAAAAGCTCCGGCTCTTAATGATTCAAGTGAAATAATAAAATATCCATATGTAAAGGTCTCAAAAATATTAATTATGTTTTATTTGGATTTTCGTATTCATATGGTTATATTGAAATTTTGAAAATGAACCCTTTTTATTGAGGGTGAACCCCTCGGTTGAAAAAAATGATTCAATGTCGGTAAAAGAAAATGGATGGGAGTGAGTGAGTGAGTGAGTGAGTTGAACCATTTTAAGAAGTTGTCGTCCCAAAAAGAAGAACAATAATTACGATAAGACCTTAAGCTCTCGGTTGAGTCCGGAGCTAATAATAATAATAAAACCCTTCTCTTGCTACTACTACTACTACTACTATTATACTACAATAACAACACCAATCACTCACCTTGCCCCTAAACTGTTCAAAATTCATAGTCTGGGATCCATTGAGTGTGTTAGCTGAGAACTGATACAAATCACCAGTCACTTCACCACACTCCTTTCTAGAAGTGATGACAGAGTGACTAGGACCTATCACAGTAGTCGCCACCATCAGAAGGGGTAGCAGACGAGACATTACAGCTACTGATACTTCTTCTACTACTACTTCTGTTTTTTGTTATTGAATCTGTTCCTGGTTCTGGTGTTAATGGAAGTGGTGGTGGTGGGTGTATGTGTGTGTGTTATATAGTACGAGTCGTATATAGAGAGATGGGGCCACTTAAAGGGTCTTGTGTGTGTGTGTGTGTGTGTAAGGTTGCTGATTACTCCAGACTATGTAACGAAACAGGTCCCCTATTAGTAACATTGGAGTGATTTTTTCCTGGCCTACTTTAGAGGAATCAGTAGCCCTCCACAACTAACCTCCTCAAGTATTATTATGATCTCCTTATTATGAGACCTTACAGGTGTTGTTCATACGGTTACATCAGTCTGTGTAGGTCAAAGTACACACACACACACAGAGTCGTTTGACCTACAGTACACACGCTGATATAACATAGTACAGTACCATCATCTGTTAGTTCTCATACGAAGTGGGTGAAGTGGAGGGCTACTGATTCCTCCAAGTATGCCACCAAACAAGTCACTTCAATGTTTATATACATTGAGAGATTTTTTTTTTTTTTTCAATATCTTCTTAAATCTTTGAGGTGTAAGAAAATCTCAACCAAAAATCTATTTAAAAATATCTTCAAACACATTTTTAATAACATCTTATGAAAAAAAAAATCATATATAGCATATTGCAAAACATATTTAAAAATATCTCATTTAAAAATGTTAAATATTTGAGACCTAACCATGACAGTACAACCCCCTACCCCCATTAATTCTCTCTCTCTCCCTCTCTCTCTCTCTCTCTCTCTCTCTCTCTCTCTCTCTCTCTCTCTCTCTCTCTCTTTTGCCACACACGCTCTCTCTTTCTCTCTTCCTCTTCCTCTCTCTCTCTCTCTCTGTCTTACTACACAGGAAAAACCCAAACACTGAGGCCTGAATGTTTTCCCATACAGTACTTACACACATACATAAGCCTACTGTATATTGTATATATATCTTCAAGAGATAGTACAGTGTTGGTGGTAAATCTGGGGCAACTGATTCTTCTTGTCAATTGTCACGTGTCAAAGGTAAACTTTTGAATTGGGGTTAAGAAAACTGGAGAGTATAAAATGAACATTAAATTATATTACACTATGTACAATATTTAACAATAGTATGTCCATATTCTTCTGTACACTCTTAATTCCGGGCCTGGAGTTCCCGGCTACTCTGTATATGGTTCCGGGCTTGGAGTTCCCGTTTCTAGTTTAATTCCGGGCCTGGAGTTCCCGGCTCCACACTCAGTTTCAGCTCTGGTCTGTACAATTCAGAGGATGGTCTCCTACTGACTATATCAGCCTTGTCTGGGCCCTACCATGGTTCGGTTGTCTTCATAGAACCATCTAAGGCCAACCATAACATAATTCACCCCAACTCTTATATACGTCCAAACAATCACTTCATAATTAATAATACACAAATAAAACACAATTAATAATACACAAATAATATTATCTAATATATAAAACACTCTGTCTGTGTGTCTGTCTGTATGTTTAGCCGCTATGCACAGCCGCATCGTTTTACCTAGAGTAATAATTTTTACATACGTTTTTTCACTGAGACCTGAGGAGTGTCTTGGCCCTATAATTTGTCTTTTTCTTCAATGATTAACCTCTTAAAAACTACTTCTTTCCTCCTCCCCTCCCCAGCTGACAAATGGGGGTCAAAATTTTCAAATTTCAACTTTCATTTAGGCAAAAAAAAATCTTACAGAAAGTAAGAGCTTGAATTAACACACCAGGAACTGAAAACGGGAGCCTTCTAGGTGTACACACAAGCTTATAACAAGAGCATCAAAATCTTCATTTTTTTTTTAATAAAATAGTATCTCCTAAAACAATCAAAGAAAACCACATGCTCTCTCTCTCTCAAAGAAAACCACATGCTCTTTCTCTCTCTCTCTCTCTCTATGTACAGCTCCGGACAAAACTCTCGACTCGTATGGCAGCATTTGGCATCTGATAGGGTGATGGGGGTTGGAGTTAGGGGAGACTCTTCACTAAATCTAAATATTCAGTTTGTGTGTATGTGTGCTATCAGTGGGAGGACCTGTGTATGTATATATGATAGTATACTTAGAGCCAGTGTACAGTAGTTTGTGCTTCTCTCAAGATTCAGAGTTTCCAAATGCTGCCAACCAAGTCGAGTTTTGTCCGGAGCTGTACATGTAATCATGTTCTTAGACAGACAGACAGACAGACACACACACAGACAGACACACAAACACAGACAGACAGACAGAGACACAGACAAACAGACAGAGACACAGACAGACAGACAGACACAGACAGATAGATAGATATAGATAGATATAGATAGATAGATAGATACATAGATATAGATAGATAGATAGATACATAGATATAGATAGATAGATATAGATAGATAGATAGATAGATATAGATAGAGATACATAGAGATAGATAAAGATAGATAGATTGATATAGATAGATAGATAGATAGATAGATATACATAGATACATATAGATATAAATAGATATAGATTGATAGATAGATCCCCGGACAACGTCGGGTATCCCTGCTAGTCCTCAATAACTATATACCTGAATAACCACTTGACCTTAATTAACAATACACAAATAACATTACCTGGAGAGTCTTCTCTGCTCCCTCATTTGAGCCGATTGTGACACTTCTCTACTAGGAAAAATGGAGGTGGAGTAATGATTTTAACTCATAAAAATTCAAAGGTTAACAATACAGAATTAGTTGTATCAGATACAGTTGAATTAATAGCAGTATAGATGTATAACACCGAAAGAAGTAACTAGTGTTGCTACATTATACATATGACACCATTGAATAGAACATGGGATAATAATGAGTGTTTAGAACTAGTAGGTCCTATATTTCACAGAGATGAATGCTACAAAGGATGAATGATAAATCTCAGTGGCTAGTATTAATTATCTATATATAGCTCCAACGCCTCACTTCCTCCGGGAACTCCCACCAAGGGGTAGGGCACGGCAGAAGAGTTTTCAATATTCCCTGTTCCAACACTCCCTCCTCACTTGCTTCATCCCTTCTCACATACTCTTCCCCTCTGTTTTGCCACCTAACCGAAGGTCTACCTCTTAAGCCAGGTACCACAACTTCACTATTGTACACTTTCTTTACAAACTCCACGCCTTGCATTCTCTCCACATGTCCAAACCATCTCAACTTCACTCTCTCAACCACTCCACACTCAATACCAATTCCCGACGTGACGAACCTAAAAAAAACTGCCACTTTTCACCAGATAAAATAATTGTTAACAACAAAGTTGGGGAAGTTCTCATCGGTGATCTCTTTCCCGCATAATTTCGGCCTCATAAAAATGTATAATTAGAGGTGAAAAACTTTTCTGATTGCTCTCATTATTTTGAACATAGGGCATTGTTCTTTCAGAAACATAGTGTTTTTTTTATTTTAAGCCAAAGGTGCAGGTATGAACTAATATAAATGTTATTAGTTCTGCCAACCCCTGTACTATTTTATGCTTGTAATTGCTGTTTTACTGTATGTTGCACACCAATTTTTATCTATGATGTTAATATAACTACTGAATAATAACATCTTGAAGTGCAGACGTACGATGTATCAGTAATTATCGCGGGGAAAATTTTACAAAATACATCTAACTCGGCCAACACTCAGTTCCCCAACTTCCATATTAAAACCGCTGGCGATCACACGCAACCCTTCAGTTAGTGATCCCGGGAATTGCCTTCTCTCATACACACTCTCATTACTTTTTTTATCCCACCTTGTAAGTCTACAAGCTCCTCTCAGATAACTCATTTCCACCGCACCTATTCTAGACTGATGTCCATATCTCCTATGCTTATGTTAGTGTTGGCAGGATTACACTATATCTCAGTCCCTTTTTCACTTCCATACTCACACTCTTACCCAATGATGATATACTATAAGGGATAGTCCATTAGACAATTGTTTTCCCACAATGCACCGCGGGTGTGACGTCACACTTGTAAACAAACCTGCATAGTGCCCAGGGCCCAAGGGTCGGGTACTCAAAACACGCCTTCACTGAAGGCGCCATTCGAGTGAAGGTGCCTTTTGATTCGGCGGGGCGAAGGCGCCTTTCAGAAAGTCGTGATTCCGATACTAAAAAAAATTCAATTACGCCTATGATGTGCCTTTCGGCGATTTTGTGCCAATCCTCAAAATGCGCAATTTGATACTCCAGTCAAACACAGCAGACCTATTGAAGTGTGCTTAGGAAATGTAAAACAATCATAATCTAGTATGAATGATTCATATTGACAAGTATGTTGTGTGGGTGGAAGGTAAACACAGGATAGAGCTTCGAGTTATTTATTTCTCTTACGTTTCAGACTACACAGAGTCCATCTTCAGAGAGAAATGACATAGGGAAGAGGGTACCAGAGCTATATATACCGGTGGTGGCCTACACTGCACCTGCCACTACTTAATCTCACCTGACCTGACCTCACCTGACCTCACCTCACCCCGTCCTATGAAATGGTGTAGTTACTCAGCCAATATAGCCCTGGAGTGTAAAAGAAAGGACGGGGTGAGGTGAGGTCAGGTGAGGTCAGGTCAGGTGAGATTAAGTAGTGGCAGGTGCAGTGTAGGCCACCACCGGTATATATAGCTCTGGTACCCTCTTCCCTATGTCATTTCTCTCTGAAGATGGACTCTGTGTAGTCTGAAACGTAAGAGAAATAAATAACTCGAAGCTCTATCCTGTGTTTACCTTCCACCCACACAACATAATCTAGTATGTCGAAGAACGGTCTGAGCGGATAATAGACATTAATCATAAACAGACATTAAATGACGGTACAAATTACATACCAACAAAAATATAGACAGTACAGTGTATATATAACTGACTAGGAAAAATTACCATGATTTCAGCATCTTAATAAATTTAATGATTAACATTGATTTTAGTTAAAATATTAATTAAGTATCAAAGATTTTCATATAAAATAAAGTTGTTATCGAGTTACTATACACACGAAAACAAAAATCTATATGTTGGACTACACGGAGATGGCCAATTTTATTTTTAGCAATAATTATTTTTATAGCCGTAATAGGGTATTAATGGCTGCATTAATTTGTCCCATATGATATAATTATGTAAGCAATATACATATGAAATATAAGTAAACTATTTAGTGCTACAAGATCAAAATCGTCATTACCAATACTGTATAGACCTAACCTACTTCACCTGGCATTATTGTTTGGTTAGGTCAGCGGCAGTGACTCTGCAAGAAGCAAATTGTTTTGATATTTTACACTACATAATTATCGGTTACATAATTATTTTTAAGGGTTCACTGATATAGCCATTATTACCATATTTTGGCTATAATATACAGAATATTCTCACAAAGCCTCAGTCACGAGCGCAAATCCTTACAAGAGTTGGTTATTATATGAGACATAATATATAGGGGCGGGAAAGATTTATTATAAAGGGGGCAGGATCAAACAAATATACATATATGTCAGGATTTATATCAAAATACACACAGTTCAAATAGGCATGAAGTTAATTAGTTACATGACGTGAACTACAACGAGTGGGAAGCTATAAGAATGGACTGGTTGACGGTCGTGTACAAAGTATGTAAAACAATAAAATGGGCATTCCTGATCATGGAGATACCAATATTTTTCCAATATGAGTTCAAATTCACGAATAATAAGGGTAAATAAGTGGTGGAGAAACATCGTACCACACACCGTTTTGGGACGTCACGAGCCACAAGTGTACCGACAGCTACTACAGACTTAGGCGCGGCTTCCACTAGCCCGTCACCGTCATCACCGTCACCGTTAGTGACGTCACGAACGGAGATTGAAGTGGAAATCAAGGGCCCGGGAGCTGCGGCCCATCACGCTGACGGCCACCAGCAAAAGATGAATAATTTCATCTTTTGACGGAGTGACGGCGGCGGTGTTGACCACCATCGATGGTGTTGGATATCTTGGTTATTATGAAAATATGAATATTAAGCAATTGTACACGGAAAAAGATATGAGATCACATTAGTCATATAAATATCTAAATTTATTTACATAAAGTGTGTGCATTCATGGATCGTGACCACTTTTTTCTAGATAAATCTGGAAATGTGACAACACCGCACATTCTTGCGCATCTCGGCTGCGCAGCTCATGTAAACAAAAACATTAGGAACACCGTGTAGGCCTACTGGTACACACTACACAGGCAGTCCTCCTCATCACTTTACTGGTGAATATATTCCTCACAGTCCTCTTCTATAAGATTCCAACTAAAGAATATTACCGATAGAGTCCAGCAGGCCCACGTAGTCTGTAGGGTAATTGCATTTATTAACGACGTAATGAGGGAACTAAATTTGATTTCCTATACAGATGAATAAAAGATGAAAATAAATTTAACTAGAAAATTTGTTTTTGTTTTGTATCCTGAAGCCGCATTTAACTATGATTTTAAATTAATTTAAGAGCAGCAACTATAAACTCGTCGTCCATGTCCATCTTATTATTCTAGTGTGGGTAGGCAACAACAACAACACCGTCGCCGTTGACGGTGCTCATCTCCTCCAAAGCGAGCGGTCGTCGTGTTCGTGACGTCACTAACGGTGACGGTGACGGGCTAGTGGAAGCCGCGCCTTACTACACATAACAGCAATAAATCTCTTTTCTGGTGCGTTTCTACTCATAGTTTTGCACTTTGGGTCAAAACACCATTGTTAGCTATTAGCTGACATGGAGAAGATAAATCCTCTTCAAAAGTACAATAATACCGCAAAACTTCCCTAGACATCACAATCTCTTGCTCTCAAAGGTAAAAAGTTCGCGAGGCCTACGTGTATGGCTAGTGACGTCACGGATTCTCAGCCATCAACTTCCATTATGTGAAACTTTGATGGATTTTACTTATCAAATAAATTACATAACAGGACAATTCAGCTCATTTATTAACGATGTAAATTGTTTAATAGAAAATAAATTTGAGCGTCAACCAGTCCATTGTGTACCATTGCCAACACATGAACCTAGGCACTCCCTGTGTCTTGGTGGTGGTTCCTGGCACCTCCGACGTAGTAAACGGTGATTTTCTATGAATTAAATACTCCACGTTTGAAAATGTGATTGTGATTTATATAATTCTCTGTTCTACAAGAAAAAATGGATTTATCTTAAGAAATCTTTGTGAACAATCTTGTCATATAATAGCGTAATGACAAGCTGTCTTTATCACCTAACTAATTATATTGCAGATATGTGATCATACACATCAATAAAACACCAAAATGTTTAATGAAACAGGGATACGTATACAGAAACGAGTGACCTATCTCATACATTTTTTTTTATTATAATATATTTATTCCTTTGCGTGCAAAGTTTTTATAACTTTGTGCCATTTATTTAAAATAAACTGTCCTATAATTTATTTTTAAAGTATAAGTGCAAACTATTACCCTAAGTGTTGATAACAGTGTTTTTCCAGAAAGTGAGAAGTTGGCTATTATCAAGCCTATTGTAATAGGTAACCTTGATCCTCAGAGTCTGAGTTCGTATAGACCAGTATCAAATCTGACTTTTTTTTATCAAAAGTGATTAAAAATGCAATAGGGGGTTCTCACCCAGCTGATCGGCGTGACGTCACGTATAAACAAACGCCATGATGGTTGGATGGTAGGGTTGCCATTTGGTATTTTTTATTACCAAATCAGGCCCAATATAGTAATGAAAAATCTGTTTAGTAATATATAGTTTGATTTGGTGAATTGTCTGATGTCTTGTAGATTAACTTACAGTACAACAAAACCTTCATCTACAGTTGTACACAACTTAAGGCGTCTTCTATTTATGCCATATCAACCCTGGTCAGGCAACCCGGTTGCTGGAATCGTCGATGTGGCATGTTCTATTTACACCAGTCAACCCGGTTCATCCCAACCCGGGTTGCTCTCAGTGCAACCTGGACCAACCCAGTGCAATAGCAGGGTTACGTGGCGGTATCTGGCAACTTTTACAGGTTGCTCATCAGCTGACGCGCCAAAAACAAACACTATAGGCTACAGCTGCTATTTTTAAGTGGAAATATTACTCCTATATCGGTATATTAAATGTGTTGATATATATATATATATATATATATATATGAGTGTAAGAAATATATACATACAGTATAATTATATATTACACTAAACATACGATAACTCCATTTATCAATTACAAACACAGGGTGTTTCTCTTTATTTGTGCTGTCATAGTTCTGAAACCTACCAATCAAATCTCGTCTACGCATTCATTAATATTGATCTGGTTAATTCAAATATTAATAGCATAACTGCATAAGATAAAAACAAGATGTTAAGAGGGTGCAGTTAATAATTAGCAGTCAGTGCGATTGTACAGATGATGAATAGGCCCCTATACTACCTGGTCATAGAGCCTATGTGACTTTTTTATATCATCACCCAACCCTGAGTACAACTTACAGTCCATGAAATGCCACAAAAGTGTAAAGGCACACTACTGTTTTACCATTGGTTGAGTTAAAGAAGTGATGGTATGACAAATATCAAGACCAGTATCAACTTGGGTACCATATGGACCTTCTATATACAGTTATTGTGAGAACCACCGTATATATTTATCCTTATTTCTCTGTATTATTTTTATATCTGCCACTGTATGAGCTAACACTTTAAATTATTATCCCATATGGTTATTATAGAGGGGAATATTAATTCCAAACTAATCATTATTTTCCTGTAATTATTAGGATTTTTCCCTACCCAAAACCCCAATTTCTCCTGTTCTTCCCCAACATTGCAAGGAGAGGAGAGGGGTTTGATGATGACTCCCTGGATATTCAAGAGAACCATAAATTTCTTCTCTTGATCAGCAGTTTCTCGTGTGCTTCTCCTTGGTTTCTTATCACATTAGGGATCCCAAACAAGGATAAACCAGGTGACGTCACGCGAGAACACCCTATTTTAGATCGGTTATGTCATCACTTGAATGAGGTGAAGGCTATACTTGATAGTCAGTCTGCATAGAGGCAGCTATACTCAACTGAGACTGCACTATGTACTGTAGTAAATGACCTATTGGTGTTAAAGGATGAAGGATTGATTGATTGATGGGTATTAGGCGCCGCAACATCGAAGTCCTATAGCGCCAGAAAAAGGTGATAGAGAGGTGTGACAGCAAGCAGGAAGGAAATAAAATGAAACGAGGGACAGTTGAAGAACTGAAAGATGGGAACTATTTAGTCTGGTCTCTCACTGGCGACCTTCCTAGCATGGGAAGCCCTCTTTCCCCGATATCGGGGCAGAGCAGAGGCCAGAGCCCCCTCTAGTCTAACTCGCCAGGACTCAGAGACACACAAGCCCCCCCCCTCCACCTCGGCAAGGCGGTTCCCGTTAGGGGGGAAAGGATGAAGGAAAGTGTAGTGTTCTGATTATCATTGATTTGAGTGCTGCATTTGACAGTAATACATAGTATATTCCTAGATTATTTAAAGTCTATAGGTGTTGAGGGGAATGCATCAGCCTATCTGGAAAGTTATTTAACAGATAGAACATATTGTGTATAGGTTGGGAAATTTTGTTCAAGAAATAAACCCCTACGAAGAGGAGTCCCTCAGGGGAGTGTATTGGGTCCTATTCTCTTCTGTATCTACACTATCAAACTATCATGGTGCCAACTTCAAACTATTTACTGACAATACACATTTTTATATATATATATAAATAATGTGGTGTATGCAGAGGTGAATTTGAGTGTTATTATGTCCGATATTAAGGATTGAATGGATTTGAAACAACTCAAGCTAAATCCAAGTAAAACTGAGTGTTTGGTCGTCAGAAAGAAGACCAATCTTAGAAGATTGGATATTTCAAGGTTAGGAGTGCACGGTAGTAGGCCCTATACTGGATGTAAGAAACAAAGTGAATGATTTAGAAGTGCTACTAGACAAAAATCTCTCATTCGAAGCTAAAATGAATCAAGTGGTGAAAGTTTCTGGTTACCACTTGAGGAACATTGCTTTAGTCAGAAAATATTTAGAACAGGATACCGTGAAGATGCTTCTTCATAACTGTCATAAGAAGACTGGATTACTGCAATTCCCTCTATTATGGTTTGCCAGACTATCGGTTAAGAATGTTGCAACACGTAATGAATAGAGCAGCAAGATTAATTAAAGGTATTCTATCTCATGAGAGGATAACTCCAGCACTCGTTGACTTACATTGGTTACCAATAAAGGCGAGAATTGTGTACAAGATAATTATGTCTTCTAACATTCCATTTGGAAAACCGGAGTACTTGACGAATTTTTTAAGAGGTTTTCATGAAAATACCTCAATGGAACTCAGGCATAGTGATGAGCAATACAGGTTAAATGAGCCGAGGAGTAATCTGACAATGGGCGTCAGAGCATTTGAAAGGTGTGCACCAATAAGGCTCTTTAATGGATTGCCATTAAAGTCCGGAGTAGTGAAAATTGTACCATTTTTAAGAAAAGACTGAAAACACATCTGTTCGCTGAATGTTACGACACGGATGAAATGAGTATTACAAGCTATTAATAATATTGAAGGAGGCCCTGCGGAGCACCAGTTGCTGGTGGAGCAGGGCATAGAATATCCAACAACAAGTAACAGTCCCTGACCTAATCCACCTTCATCCTAACCCCCTTCCTAGTCCTACCCTGGATCCCTGTAACTTGAAAATTTGAAAAGATAAATGTGGACAATTATTATATGAAAATAATGAAAATATATAAAACTTAAAGAATATATTAGTGACATTGTGGGAAAATCGTGACGCTCCTCTGGCTCCTACATGAGACGATTCTGCTTCAAGGCGCACTGATTTAAATCTTTGAAGGATGAACACGTTTTCTGCAGGTAAATTACTATAGCAGGAGTATGTTTCTAATGCTGTTGTTGCAAGAGAACTAATTTGAATGTAAACATTGATCATTGGACCTAACTTTGTATGCAATGGAAGACCCTTCTTCATCCCATGTTCTCAGTCAGTATGCAATAATGCTTGACAGTGAATCTAAGGTCTGATATATTGAAAAAAAAAGTGCTTTTGGTGGCAATGACCCGTATATAACAAAGGAAAATGGTCGTCTTTTGGTGGAACTGTCCGCGAGTGAGCTACCAGACACTGCATACCATGATATTTACATATATTTTCTAACCTTTTTTCTGTCTACTGTAGGCTTAAGGATGGTTCTTAAGACTACCACTAGCCTTAGTACCCTGTACCCACTCCAACATCTATGGCAGTATATGTTCCTGAAAATCTGCAGACAGGACATGTCCTCTTCACCCTCTACTATTATGCCTGCTCCCACTTACTCTATACTGTATAAAACAAGGAATAACAATACAACTCTGTGTACTTAATGTGTTCATTTATTCATTAACAATATAAGAGATCTGTCTCTTCCAGCGTGACCAGATGCCCGCGACTGAAATATCGTATAGTCTTAGTCAAAATTATCGTATTTTGCCTTGAATTATCGTATTTCATTGCAAAGTCTAATAATGGCGGTACAAAAATATCAGTACACATAATTCTTGGAAATTAACTTGTATTAATGCTGTTTACCTAAAAAAAAATGGATACTACCTTGGGAATATTGGATTCTGCTGTAAAGAACGTTAATGAACTTACCACAAATTGTTGAATGAAATTCTGTCGTATTTTTGTTGTCCAAGCGACACGAAGCTCGCTTGCTTTTCACCAAAAGCTTGCTCTGTACTGTTTTTGTTGGACGCTTGATAACAAGCGGAGCCAAGCGGAAGCAAGCCGTCTTGGAATAAAAATCAACCTTGCTCGGGAACAATCTTGGTCACATGACAACAATATGGCCTACAGGTAATTGAAATGTGCTAATAATAATAATATAATATATTATTAATTTATTAAATGGTTATTGTATGTAACTTGTAATTAGTGCTAGATAAACCAAATTAATGATGTAATAAGATGTAATATTATTTAACGAGGTATAGGCTGCTTTGGATAGTTATATATTACAGGTAAGACAAAAAAAAAAGGATTATTTACTATTTAAATAATTATTTATGTAATCAAACTTGCAGTATTTTACCTTCTGTTCTGCAAGCCAGTTGTTCGGGTCCACGTAATCTAGACTGTTTTTGTTGTCAGATACGGCTTGCTCCAAGCCCGCTTGGTACCCCAAGCCGACGCTTGGACAACAAAAATACGACACAATTTACTGTTGTGGCCCTTTCTTTTACTCTATGTAGATGTGTGGAACATCCTGTGGCTCCTCCATCAATAGCTGTAGTAGCTGCTGTACTAGCTACAGCTCAGTAAGACAGTAACACAGCTGCTCAACAGTGGGCCACAGTCGCTCATACTACACAAGGGTAGGGGACTAGGGGTAGGGGAGCAAGCCCAGGGTAGGCCACAAAACTCACGCGAAGCGGACAGGTCCAACTTTGCTTGACAGGCTTGTTGTACGGGTGATTAATGTAACGGCGCAACACCAATGTTTTTTTTTTTTCTTGTCTTCTCGAGTTAAAATTATTAATGACTAATGTTTTATCCAATAAATTAACAAATTGCTATTAGCCATATATTTTCACAGATGTATTATCGTATTATATCCTAAAAATATCGCATTAAAATTAAGAATTATCGTATATCGTAGAGACGTTATCGTTTATCGTATCAAGCACTGATTTATCGTATTTATACGATAATTATCGTATATCTGGTCACGCTGGTCTCTTCTCAAAGGTTTCCATCGCCTGATGTCTCTGATGTCACTTGTGATTTGGTGTGTGGTGGAAAATGAATGGTACAAACTCCGGTGAGAGTGGATTGGAGTCTCTATTTTCAGTCTCTATATTTAGAGACAATCCTTTGCTAGAGCATATAAGTTTATGTAACATTTAATCGAGTCTGATATCCATTTGTGATGGAAATTACTTGTGTTCTGGGTCCCAGGTCACTTGCCCCTACTCAAACCAGCACTAGGCCTAACCTAACCCAAGATATGCAGAATACGGCATACAGTACTCTGCTCATGCTCACTCAATAAGTAAAAAAAATTGTGATTATATAAAAGTGATATTGCTAATGAGGTTTTATACCTTTACCTACTGTCCCTGCTGCATAACTAGTTATTTATAACCACAACAAACAAACCTAATTCAAAGCACCAAATAATTTCTAAGTTTAACTTCCTAGTTTCTTACATTATTCACTCTATTGTTACCTGACCTGATAATAGCCCCCTTCCAAAAATAGATACAGATTTTCCAACAAATATAATCACCAGGTGCATTCAAAGCACATCATATTCTATCAAAATATAATAAATGATCACTACAGAGGCGGGTGTAAGGAGTTGGTTGCCATCCATCTCTCTTCACAGCAGCTATCATTTTTTCTCGCTGTTCCTCGTTGGCTGGAAATTGATAAAATGACACAGAACCCCTCCCGGCCCTATTCTTACAACCAACTGCACAATAGCTAAGCACCATGCTTGTTGAGAAGACGATAATAGAGTAGAGGTCCTTAAATATGAGCCCTCCATTGCCCTCCAATATGGCGGCCGCTAGCGAGTTTGTTTACTATTGATCAGCTCAAGGTTTAAAGAATGGATCAGCTGATAGCAGTTGCTGACGTCACGTGAAACTCGTCTCTATGGGAAAAGAATGATGAGTGCCTAAATATATCAGTGCTTGTCTGGTATGTATGGTATTTTAAGTTGTGGCTGTTCTAGTGGATCGTATACATGTAGGGTGTAGATTTGTGTCTTTATAATATGTCAACTAACTTGTTTGTGATTTTGTATATCATCTGTTGTCTGTGTATCTGTCTTCGTGTTGCCAATGGGTCTAGTTTTGTGTCTTGTTTAAGCAAAGTGAGTCAAGTGACAGATGTAGTGTGTCTGTAATCACGTCTGGCCCATCTTGCAGTTTTGTTTTATATATGTAACGACCCCATTTTTATTATGTATGTTATTTAGGATGTTTTTTTTTTTAATTAATGTATAATTACTAGCTTCACTCTCCATAAAATACTAGCATTTCTTTCTGGTAACTTACTTAGAAAATTAGTTGAGTGAGGAATGGGGTCCCAATAGAAGGACGAGATATTTTCGTTGGCGGAACAATATTTGTATTAAATATTAGGAATAATTGTATTCTATGTGGCTGAGGATAAAGATAATGTGTTGGAGGATTGAGGATATTAAATAATAATTAAATGTAACTAGGGAATACACCTGGGAGGGGGAAAAATTAGTATAATAGGAAAATGTAGCTCGGGTGGGACTAGTTTTTCACGAGTAGATGCCCCACAACTACGGAGACGAAGTGAGAAGGAAGTGAAGCAGTTGCTCACAATCAGTCTCTCTTCGTCTCCCGTGGTGAAAAGGTAACTCTACTGGATTAGTACTGCTACAAGTGTTAATATGGAGGTAGGGTTTTTGGGTAAATATTTAGTATACATTTGATAAGGTTATTAAGAGTCTCTCTTCGTCTCCCGTGGTGAAAAGCCATATAGCACAATTCCCGGGGTCACTAACTGAAGGGTTGCGTGTGATCGCCAGTGGTTTTAATATGGAAGTTGGGGAACTTGAGTGTTGGCCGAGTTTGATGTATTTTGTAAAATCTTCCCCGCGATAATTACTGATACATCGTACGTTTGCACTTTAAGATGTTATTATTCAGTAATTATATTAACATCATAGATAAGAATTGGTGTGCAATATACAGTAAAACTGCAATTACAAGCATAAAATAGTACAGGGGTTGGCAGAACTAATAACATTTATATTAGTTCATACCTGCACCTTTGGCTTAAAACAAAAAAAACACTGTTTCTGAAAGAACAATGCCCTATGTTCAAAATAATGAGAGCAATCAGAAAAGTTTTTCATCTCTAATTATACATTTTAATGAGGACGAAATCATGCGGGAAAGAGATCACCGATCGAGGATTTCCCCAACTTTGTCGTAAACAATTATTTTATCTGGTGAAAAGTGGCAGTTTTTCTGAGGTTCGTGACGTCGGGAATTCCGGCATAAGAATATAACACTTGTATATTAAAAATAATATTTATATTTGAGAATTGCTGGCATATATTTGAAAATCGTAGAGTATCATATTTGTTTCGACCATATTTTTTTTTATTAATAATATATAGATATATGTGTATGTATGTTTTTTTATGATTATTAGTAGGAAGTGGATTATTTTGTTTATTTGTTTGTTGTTTAGCGCTGTCACTAGCGAGACGCGGGATTTGTCCCCGTCCTAGTGTCAGCAAAAGGGAGTAGGATTGGGGGATTGGGATTTCGAGGGAGTAGGATTGGGGGGGATTGTAATTTAGGGAATATATATATATAAACTAAATTATAATTAGTGGAGTATTCCGTTACCGATACCGTATACTATACTAATAGACTGTGTCCCTATTTAGACATTTTTGACTTGATTTAAGACATTGATCGAACCCCCGTTAGAGTAATTCTGGGTTGCTTACACACGTGCCTGGGGTTCAAGCTACGTTACCCACCCAGTGTGTGATAGCTTGGTTCCTGTGGTCAACCTGTGGTCTGGTGGTGGCAGCGTTACTGACGAGGAAGAGGAACTGGACTTGCCTTTGTATGACTTTTTTTATGGTATTCGCAAGGCAAGTTCAGTCCTCAGTCCCTTTTTTTTCCCAGACCGGGTTGATCCAGTATAAGGATAGAGTATCATACACTGGTGTGTCATTTTTTTTATTGTAAAAGGCCCGTGCTTTTGTTTCCTCCTCCAGTAAAGTAAGGGGGATAAAAATAGCAGCGTTACATATAGACTTTAATTTATTGATATTATTGTAAGTGTGTGGGTCCCAGACGGTGTCACAATATTCTAAATGTAGTAAACAAGGAACACATCATTGGAAATTTCAGTATTTAATACAGAAAATCTAATTGGAAAAGAAAATTAGAAGGAAACACTTTATGAATTTTGGAAAAGAAGGGAATAACGAAGGAAACAAGCGTGCAAATTAACTAAAACTAAAAGGTGAGCCGTTGCAAACTTTGTAAATACGTATGCCGCGTATCCCAACAACAACAACAAACTCCTCTGTTGTTGTTGTTGTGTATTTGAGTCATTTGACCCCAAGGAGAATTTTAGGAGATTAATTAATACTGAAATATGTCCGGCACACTCAGCTTAAGTGAGATTTACGTTGAACTGTGTAAGAATCATAACATTGAGGTGCAGGAATGTGTTCAAAAAGCCTTGTTACACAAGTGAGTTCGTTAATTTTATTAAATATGATTATTATATATACGAAGGCAATATTCGGTAAATATTGAATGAATTACCATTATTGCATTTTGAAATTAGCTTGACCTGACCTAACCTTGACATACTTCGTGACCTAACCTTGTTATCCTCCATTTGCAGAAGAAATGGTATATAGAAAAGTTGTTTGTAATACTGAAACATAAACACTGGTAACAGTAAAATTATCGAAATCGAGTTGTGGCAACTTGTAAAAATATTCCGAAACCACTTGGTTTATACATATTCCCTAACCCCTTCAATCTTGGAGGAGAGCACTGGGAATCGGGGGTTTTGGGTGGGGGAAAACACGTAAATTAGCTTATTTTGGCATTATAGTAGTTTGTTAATCTGCATAAATGTCGAAATAATGAAAATCCGAGCCAAAATCTAGGGAAATCCTACTTGATATTTTTAAAGCCAGTCTAACCAACCTGACCTTACCTAGACCTAACCCTGACATCCACCGGTCCTAACCTAGCATCCTCTGGTCCTAACCTAGCATCCTCTGGTCCTAACCTAGCATCCTCTGGTCCTAACCTAGCATCCTCTGGTCCTAACCTAGCATCCTCTGGTCCTAACCTAGCATCCTCCGGTCCTAACCTAGCATCCTCCGGTCCTAACCTAGCATCCTCCGGTCCTAACCTAGCATCCTCCGGTCCTAACCTAGCATCCTCCGGTCCTAACCTGTGTAATTACTTCGGAACTATTTCCTCACGAAAATGCAGTGAATGCAATGAGGTTGCTGCATTAGGGTATAGAGATCCTAGACTTATATTGCTATACTGGACTTTGTCTCTCAAGCGCCGTGCGCTGGACTCTGTCTCAGTATCGGTTGTAATTTTTCGAAAGGCTATTTGGCGAAATTAGGTGCAACCACCACTTATATTCACTACACACTAACATATTATATTATTCCATACTGAAATATACATAAGTTGCACAGATTTGCCGCATGGAACTTATATGCATATTTTCCCCGGGATCTAACCTGGGTAGACTACCGGGAAATAATAGTGATAAAGTACAATAAATGACTGGGGCAAAATATTGGTAACCAGATGGATCTGGCAACACTGTTGCAAAACAGGAATTTTTTCAATAAATACCTAATTTAAATATGATGATTATATATACGAAGGCATTATCCTTTTCAAAGTTCACTCACTACCAGGGTAAAAATTTTGGTCTATATTGAAAGAAATATCGGTATTGTGTTTAGTTTTTCAACTTTTATTACCCACTAATTTAGATCATTCTAAGACTATTTTCTTTTATGGCATTTCCTCCGCAAATGCCCTATTGGATATGGGGCATTTTTAAATTAGCCTGACCTTACCTGACCTAACCTAGACCGCATCACACTACTGGGACCTAACCTGGGTAAACTACTGGGAAATAATTGTGATAAAGTACAATAAATGACTGGGGCCCAGCTGGATCTGGCAACACTGTTGCAAAACTGAAATTCTTTCAATAAATACATATATCATTTTCAAAGTCCACTACCGGGTAAAGTTTAAGTTAAGGTATTTATTGAAAGAATTACCGTTTTACAACAGTGTTGCCAGATCCGGCTGGCTCCCCCCAGTATTTTCTCCGAGTCATATATTATATTTCCCGGTAATTTGCACCGTCATGTGTCTACAAATTATATATTAGTCAAAACCTGGTGTCTGCTATGATTCCCCCACATTTTATTTTTTTTATTTTTTTTTATTACGCTTTCCATTTTCATTATTTATGAACAAACTCTCAGCTTAGGAATCATTGAATTTCTTGGTAAACATACCAGTAACTCACATGTGAGTCACTTTAATAAATAGGGGGTGCTTTGTTTCATCCAGCCATTTTCTCTCTCTCTCTCTCTCTCTCTCTCTCTCTCTCTCTCTCTCTCTCTAGGTTAATTACCAACAATAATCTTTTTGTCTTCTCAGCAGTCTGGTGTTGGACTTGAGTAACCAGACTCTAGATATTGGTACATGTGCTGTGTTGGGCAAGCTGTTACACTTCTCACAAACCCTTACAAAGGTTAGTTATTGTTGTTGTTGTTCTTGAGGTTCCTCAAGGTGTCTGGCCGAGCAGCCCCGAGCTCCTGAGGAAGGCCATGGTCTGAACCGGGCTCTCCCACAGTGCCCTCTGAGAGTGTATGTTGTTGTGTTGTTGGCTAGTGTGGTTGTGTGTATTGCAGTCTTCAATAATGTGTTTAATAGAATGGGGTGCTGTGTTGCTTGGATGTGTGTGTTGTTGATGAGTGTGGTTGTGTGTATTGCAGTCTTCTATAATGTGCTTAATAGAATGAGGTGCTGTGTTGCATTCTGGACAGGTATCTACAATGGTTCCATGCAGCTTAGGTTAGTGAGTGTAAGACTTGCAGTTTATCTATCTATTGTCCAGAAATATTTTGTGCAACAATACCGTAAAACTTCGGACATTGCCTTAACTAACTAAAGTAATCGTTAATTTTTACAAATATAGCTAGCACTCTCTTCCAGTCCAGTTGAATTATTAAAATAAAATTTCCTCAATGTCCAAAGTTATGGCACAGTCCGAAGTTAGGGTGTTTTACAGTACAGTACTTAGCCTATATATTTTATTGTATTACAGCACTGTAGTTTGTTTATTATAACTGCACCAGGCAGTAGGCTAATCCATTTAACCATTGTAGGGGAGGGGGCCGAGTGGTTAGTGTTCTGGACTCATAACCTAGAGGTCGGGAGATCGATCCTCTCAGGTGAGGGCCTGAGAATATTAACTCTTTCGATTTGAGTTTCCGGCACTAACTATAAGGCCACCGAATGTTGTAAAACACCCTCACTGGTACCATAACAGCTGCAGTATTTGGGAATCACCCTCACTTCCCTCCCTCTGTGGCTGGGTACCAGTTCAGAAGTTGTGACAAGTGTGTGTGTGTGTGTGTGTGTGCAGCAGTTGACCTGGGCCATGAAGCCTATGTCTAGTGTCGAATCATATATATATATAAAAAAAAAAAATCAACTCTTTCTGTAACTGATGAATATTCCCGTATAATTTTGTTCCGTTCATTACTGAGTGCGAGGGTGAGAGATATAAGAGAAGGTGAGAGAGATATTGAATGTGATGCTGTAATCTGTCAAATCAAATAAATAATAAATTCCTGAAGTACCAGGGGGAGACAATTATACTGTACAGTCAGTGTCAAATATAATCCATATAGGGGTAACTCACATAAGGGTTTGACAGCTTCCTTCTGTTTCGTAGCTGATAAACTTTTCTATAAATAGGTTAACTACCATCTTTTAATTTACTACAAGCAGCTACACACTACAATAACATCATATGTGAACGTGAAAACATTAGACAACAAATTGATTGAGATACACATATGTGGATGATTATTATTGACTGCGGCTGTATATAGTTGCTTATTGGCACGACCAGGAGTTTATTTGGCATTTAAAATATTTTCCGTATGCTTCTTAGGAACATAAATTTCATAATATCTACACCAAAATAATTTGTTTCTTATGACATTTTATTCATGGTGCTTTCCTCATATATGGTTGATGAGAAGGGAGTGAGTGGGCTTCCTAAATGTGATCCTCATTGTTCCAATTTTAATGTATATGAATATGAGACGCCTTCGACTGCGAATGGGGCGATCTCATGCCATATCGATTGTGAATGGACTTGGAATTATGGCCATTTGTTGTATGCCTTCTCCAAATCCATAAATGCAGCAAACAACTTCTGTCCCTTTCTCCCGATATTTCACCACAACACACCTCAAGGAGAATACTGTATATATCTGGTATACACACCCTCTTCTTTCTCTAAACCCACCCCGCTCCTCACCCACCCATTTCTCTGTTCTCACTTTCACTATTACTCCCTTACACTATATATACCAGGTATGTACAGTCGCGAACCAAAGTTTCGCACCTCCCTTGGATGACAGGAAGGCGAAGACAGTGTTAAAGATATGCTGAACGATCGGATCAACTGGTGTATGGGGGTTTGGTAACGAGACAGTGTGAGCTTCATTCATTGCCCATGACTTCCGGTTTGTGGTTTGTAAAAATGAACCTCTCACTGTTTCGTTACCAATTTGATATACTGTACCAGTTTGTTTCATCGTTCAGTATATATTTAACACTGTCTTTGCCTTCATGTCAGCCAAGGGGGGTGCGAAACTTTGGTTCGCGACTGTACAGTTGCCAAAAAAGGTATTGCGACAAATCTTGATAGAACTTTAATCATACTAATATTCACAACTATTTTTAGGGACTATAAGCATGTATAACAGAAGGAAATATACATATCCTTCAGTACTACATACTTAAAATCCCTACAAACAACTATGGACATTAATCTACTGTATTTCATATTCTACCAATAGTTGTCGCAATACCTTTTTTGCCTACTGTACCTTCCCTACTACAGTAAGGAGGCATATCCCTCTGTGATTACCACATACTGTACAGTAATCCTCTCTCCTCTTTACCCTTATACAGAGCTTCTGAATTCCACATATTTTCCACACTCACTTAACCACTAGGCATCAACCACTACAGCATCTCACCACACACTCCATCTATTCCTGATGCATTACCCATCTTCACCTTCAAAGCCTCACTCACTTCTCTGCCTTTCTAATCCCCACCACCTCCTCCACTACCTCTCTTCTTCTCCCTCCCTCCCTCCCTCCCAGACCCCACACAACTACTGTACACAGCAATATATTCATTTACCTTCACAATTCATTCATTATGTTAATTAAGTCGCATATTTTTGCGGTTGCTCCACTGCATTATTATTTTTCATATTCAAGTGTAGATATATCTTCACTTGGCAATTGGATTTAGAGAAAATATTTGTAGCTGTAAAGGATGTGTTGAAAATATCTAACTCAAGTTGATTCATATATTTATTAACTTACAGTTGAGCTTGGAGGACTGTCTACTGAAAGAGGAGAGCATGAAGTCACTGCTACTGGGACTGTGTGGCAACTCTTCTGTGAGGACACTGTCACTGAAGGGCAACAACATACAGATCTTTACAACCACTGCACTTTCTAAGATGATCAGACACAACCACACCATTGTCAGGTAATGTACTGCACTTAACAGATAATTACACAACCACACCATTGTCAGGTAATGTACTGCACTTAACAGATAATTACACAACCACACCATTGTCAGGTACTGTACTGCACTTAATAGATAATTACACAACCACACCATTGTCAGGTAATGTACTGCACTTAACAGATAATTACACAACCACACCATTGTCAGGTACTGAGCTGCACTTAACAGATAATTACACAACCACACCATTGTAAGGTAATGTACTGCACTTAACAGATAATTACACAACTACACCATTGTCAGGTAATGTACTGCACTTAACAGATCAGACACAACCACACCATTGTCAGGTAATGTACTGCACTTAATAGATAATTACACAACCACATCATTGTCAGGTAATGTACTGCACAGTCTGCACTTAATAGATAATTACACAACCACACCATTGTCAGGTAATGTACTGCACTTAATAGATAATTACACAACCACATCATTGTCAGGTAATGTACTGCACTTAATAGATAATTACACAACCACACCATTGTCAGGTAATGTACTGCACTTAATAGATAATTACACAACCACACCATTGTCAGGTAATGTACTGCACTTAATAGATAATTACACAACCACACCATTGTCAGGTAATGTACTGCACTTAACAGATAATTACACAACCACATCATTGTCAGGTACTGTACTGCACTTACAAATAATCACACAACCAAACTATGGTCAGGTTTTGTACTATTATATTGGATCTGAGAGATCCATTGACAAAATACAAGTGTTTACTTGGGAGCAGCTGCTAGATATTGCCACACACCAGCAAATTTGGTTGCAATCTTTTCTTGGACAACTGTACAGTCACGAGCACTAATAAGTACAGTATATACTTAACGATCATACCTTTGTTAATGTGGAAATTAACTTTCGCATCCTGAGCTCATTTTACAAATAGCGCATTAAAGGTTGTCCCTATTCTACTTCTTTTGATCCCTTGTACAAAATTTTTGGCCCCCTCCCAAATTTTTTTTTTTTTTTTTTTTTTTTCAGGATGCCACTATAGTAGTATTTTGAGGAGGAAATTCAGTGTTGGTAAACTTGGAGCAACTGAATCCTCCAAACTATTTCAAGCAACAGAACACCATTATTTTTGCTCATCTGGTTCTGTTTCCTAGCATACTTTAGAGGAATCAAGTCACTCCAATGTAACAAAAGCGAATTATCCCCTTAAAGCAAAATCACTACTAGACTTCTCTTACATCAGAAGAAAGGCCGACTTCATAGAGTTGAGGAGAGTGTTAGTGAAATGAAGGAGGGAGGAGATTGTTGGTTGGCTGGGTGGGTGGCTAGGAGAGAGAAAATGCAAAAGAATCAAGTTTGGCTATGAGGCTATAAAAGTTCTTTGTACAAAAAAAAAGAAAAACAAATCACATTAATAGAGGTTGAACTGCATTAAAGAACGATATTTTTCCTGCAATATTGTACAGTATAAGACGAGAAATGCACCGCCAAAATGCTTTCTAATTAAGGGGGTAATTCTTTTATGGTGCCTTGATTCCTCCAAAGTATGCTAGAAAACAGGACCAGAATAGCAAAGGTAATTGTGTTCTGTTGCTTGGAATAGTTTGGAGGATTCAGTTGCTACAGAATTACCAGTACCGTACTATACAAAACTTCCCCCTTAACGGATACATGACTTGAATAAGTGTCATAAGAAAAATCATATCCTTAAGAATAATATTTAATACTTTGCAGTGATACAGTCACGGTCAAATATAATCATATAGGGGTGTCCTATGTAAGAGTTTGTCAGCTTCCCTCTGTTCCTTAGATGATAAACTTTCCAATAAATAGGTTAACTATGATCTTTTAATTTAAGACAAGCAGCAACACACTACTTAAAACAATAACATCATAATTTTCATGTGAACGTGAAAACGTTAGACAGTAAATTGTTTGATGATTATTAATGACTGTATAATATATATACAGATAAACTTAGATCTAATGGACCCCGATGCAACGGATTTCGAATGCAACGGACACAATCCGCTGGAGAAATTTATAAAAATTTGTCTGAATTTTGGTTTTTCTTTATTTTTTCTCCATTATATTTTTTTACATTATACAGTAGGTACATTATTTACACATCATTACATACCTATTTATGTATATATACAGCTGACTCGAATAAATCTGAGGTGTTCTTATACAAATCAAGTTAAATCATAATGAACATGTCAAGAAATGATATCACTGTCGTCTGTGAAGTGTGAGTGAGTGTGTGTTCCCACCACTTCTCCCATGCTTCTTCCCCTCCTACCCTCAGAGTCCATTCACCCTAGCTCAAGCTCAAGGGAATATAGGCCTAGCGTGCCTTATCACCTTGTGTGTGACTCGCTCGCTTATAATAATTACGAGTTAACCACCAGCTTCAACACTCAGTCATGCCAGGTGGTGCATTTACAAGACGGAAGGCCATATCCTTCGATATAAAGAAGGAAGGTTTTTCTCGGACAGAGAAAGGAAAAGGAAATAGCAGTGTATGGTTAATAAAATGTAAGCAAACTATATTAGGCCTACACGATATCTCCCCCCTTCCCCCTACCACTTTCACCACTACCACGCATGCCGACGACTCATTTCAGTCATGAGTCGTCTGCGAAAACCTTAATACAAATTGTATATGCATTTAATATGCTTAATACGAATTGTAATACTGTATTTACATTTGTAAAGTAACAGTACAGTATATTTTTCTTCACTTTTAACACTCGTCACTCCGCTCTGCCTCTTCACTCAACTCTCCCTCCTCACTCTGCGCTCTGAGTGGATGAGCGTGGCCACGTTAAATCCAACAAAGAGCGTTATTTAATCGTATCCCCCCTATATATTACACAGCGTTAAATAAAAAACACGTTACTCAAAATCGCTTTATTCGAGAGTCGACTTTATCTGTATTTTGTGTTCATTTTTGTACACTTTTTTCATACCCCCCCTAAAGGTTCCTCGCTGTAACGGACAATCAGCTTTAACGGACACCCACTCCCCCCTATTAGTCCATTAGATGGAGGTTTAACTGTATATATATAATATATAATTTTTCAGGTTGTCTCTGGAGTGGAACTACTTGGGTCTGTGTTCTGACAGCTTTACATTACTGTGTGAAGCTCTTGGCAGCAACATTTCACTTCAGTATCTTGATCTCCGCAGTAATCAGTTGGGAGTTGAAGCAGCACTTCCCCTTTCCAAGGCTCTGACCAGAAATTGTGCCTTACTGTCTCTAGGTAAGAATTTTAAAATATATAAGGGATACATAGACAGATAATAATTGGTTTACTGAGAGCAGATTCTATGAACAAATGTACAGTTGCCCACACATGAAGCTGGTATGCCTCGCTACTTGTGAGATACCTACAAAAGGAAAGAAAGTGAACAAAATATGTAGTTTGTTGGCAGGTAGACAGTAAAATACTATTAATGTCTGCCTGTCAACAAACTATATATAATTTTTGCTCACTTTACTTCCTGTTGTACCTACCTCACAAGAAGCTAGGCATACCAGCT
This sequence comes from Petrolisthes manimaculis, assembly GCA_034508575.1. NCBI lineage: Eukaryota > Metazoa > Arthropoda > Malacostraca > Decapoda > Porcellanidae > Petrolisthes > Petrolisthes manimaculis. The sequence goes on along the minus strand of JAWZYT010000149.1, from coordinate 331,652 downwards.
TTATGTGTGGACAACTGTACAGAACGATGACTCGGTCTGGTAATCAGCCCTGGGGAGTACGGTAATAAAGCAGTACAACACAAGTCGCGGTGAATAATAATCATCCACATATGGGTATCTCAAACAATTTACTGTCTAATGTTTTCACGTTCACATATGGTGTTAATATTGTTTTAAATAGTGTGTAGCTGCTTGTAGTAAATTAATTAAAAGATGGTAGTTAACCTATTTATTGGAAAGTATATAATTTAAGGAGCAGAGGAAAAGTGTCAAAGTCTTACATGAGTTACCCCTATATGGATGATTATATTTGAGTGTGACAGTATCTGGGATGGTGACTGGGGATGTGACAGTGGCATGAGTCAATCCCCTGTTGAATTAAAAAAAAAAAAGTATTCTGTGCTAAGTGGCTGGCTGAAGAATGAGATTGTGAAAGGATGTGCTCTGGATCAATGTATTATAAAGGCCTGAACCCTTAAACTGCTGATGAGGACATAAGTTGACACCACCAATGTGTGTGGGAAACCGAGGGTGAAGACATAAGTCGATAGCTCTGTTTTTAAATTTGCGCAATCCTGACGTACTTGATTAGGCTTACAACAGAGAGACTGTGCTTAGGTGCTCCCCCTAATTCCCACCAGCCTTGTTTTGATGGCATAGGAATAGCTGTCAGTGTGTGAGGATATATTTTCAACACACTGCTTTTGCACTAATTACCATATATGTACAGTCGGCAGCATAAGTTCGCTTCATTTCCACCTACGTATGTATTAGCTATATTGACGTTGTATACAGTTTTAATACAGAGATGACAGATATAGTTTTCATATGGTAAATTACGTATGTTGTTGGGGTAAAAACTGGTTCAGAATGCAACTATCTGGTCATATTAACATTATTAAAAACATGGAATGAACGCGAATTTATGCTGCCGGCTGTACAGTTGTCAAAAAAGGTATTGAGACAACTATTGATACAACATTAAATATATTAATGTCCATAGTTGTTTGTAGGGATTATAAGTATGTATTACAGAAGGATATGTATATTTCCTTCTGTTATACATGCATATAGTCCGTACAAATAGTTGTGGATATTACTATGGTTAAACTACTATCAAGATTTGTCGCAATACCTTTTTTGGCAACTGTATGTTAATATGAAAATGACGTTTTATGATTCATATTGTTGTGTTGAAAAATGTGATTCTGACATGTTTTATGACAACTACAGAGCGTGAAGATGTATTTAGAATTGTTAGGAGAGTGTAACAGTGCTCTTTGAGTTGTGGTCATTCTGAGCTGGCTACCCATTCTACAGATGTCCATTTAGTCTTCACATGTACAGTTACCCAAGAAAAGACTGCAACCAAATTTGCTGGTGTGTGGCAATGTCTGGCAGCTGCTCCAAAGTAAACACTGGTATTTTATCAATGAATCACTCAGAACCTATAACTGTTGTAATGATGAATGTAATTATCTGAAGCCAATAATATCCATCCATACAAAGGTTGTTGGTTCTGAGTGATCCATTGATATAATACGAGTGTTTACTTTGGAGCAGCTGCTAGATATTGCCACACACCAGTTAATTTGATTGCAGTCTTTTCTTGGGCAACTGTACATCAGTTGACAACTAAAGGCTTGTATTGTACTATAATATCATGTATCATTTATTCATGTAGCATAAGTGGTTGTTTACGTTTTGAGCACGAGGTGTGAAAAAGGCCTGGGCTACAGAGGAGTCACGAGCCAGAGGGTTAAATGGTTAAATTAGATAATGATAGTCATGGAGAGAGTTCTGGGGAGTATCATTAGAGAGAGTGAATATGAATGAGATGTAATTTAGTTTTCTGTCTGATTGAATTTTATTGTCAGATAACTATTTAGAAAAAAAAAAAGGGGGGGAGCTCAACACTTACGGACTAAGGTATTGACACCTTGCCAACCTCACTGTAAACCTGTGATGTATGAAATGGAAGCATTTTGTTGAAATCACACCTAACAGGGGACTTTACTAAGTACTTCAGTTAAACATGTCATGGTTTCATAGTTCACAGTGAGGGTGGGTGGTGGCATAACACCAAACCTTAGTTCATGGGTGTGCTTTGTTTTAATGGACCCAGAAAAGGCTTTTGATTTGAGTACCTTGAGAGGTGTTGCAGTGAGCATTAACGAAGATAAGGGTCGAGAAGTGAATCACTAGCTTAACTTAGATCTGACTGTGTATGAGGGTGCTAGAACACAAGTGAAAGTAAATGGGGACTAAAATGATGAATACTCAGTTAATGTTGGTGTTCATTGTGATTCTGTCTTAATCTCCTCTGGTGTTCATGGTGTTTGAGGCACTGTCGAGGATCTTTAGTTGCTAGTTACAGAGAAATTTTGGAGGTGGAGTCACAGAATGGAAGCAAAAGGAACGAGGGTAAAGATGTATAAAAAAAATAAGGTGAGGATCTCTCGCAAGGACAGAGGAGGGTGTTTGGTATGTCAGAAGTTTGTGGGTAGTAATTCAGTTTTATGAAATGTTTGTAATAAGTGGGATCACAAATGGTATATATAGTAATATATGAAAGGTAGATAGCAGAGTGTGATTGGTTTTGGGTATACCATGTGCAGGGGTGAGCTAAGAGAGTGGAACTTTGATGATGTGTTTCGGGAATGTATTAGAGGAATTCTCTTTCTTGGGTGATATGATCAATACTGGGAGTGGAGCCGAGGTGAACTTAGCTTCATAGCTAGAATTAGTTGTGTCTGGAAGAAATTCAGGGTCCTGCTGCTTATATCAGCAGTTGAATGGACATTCCCTGAGCACGTGTGCACGTGTGAAAGTTTTATGCTCTTTGGTAGTGAAAGTTAGGCAGTTAGGACTTGTGCGAATGGAGATGAAAATGGCGAGACTAGATGGCTGTGTGGTGCATCCCTTAGTGATAATGATGATGATGTTGTTGTTGTTGTTGTTTTTCTCCTTGGGCAGAATGGCATCCTGCCTCACAGACCCATGGTACACTCGGGTCACAGTAGAAAATCACATTAAAATAAAGGGGGGGCTGACCCTATATGCCTGGGCTACCAAAGAACATCACAGGGAGATAGGACCAGAGCTTACTGGACCAGGGAGTCTGGGGGCCTCATTGGGGAGAAGGTCTTTGATCCCACAGCCAGTGCTGTGGGCCCAAGTCCACGTTACCACAAGAACTACAAGTGGGGCCGCACCTTCCATGAGACCAGCCCTGAAGGGACTATTAGGGGAAGGGACTTTACACTGCTGCATACAAAGGGATAATGCACCCCCATGTGCTGACGATAAACACAGCTGTGGGAAAAAATCTAACAACCCTCCGGTTGCAGTACACCTCACATGGATTTTTAATTCATATGGGCAGGTCTCGTCAAATCCACTAGAAAGTGACCAGATCCTACAACAGTCTTTATTCTAGCCCTGTAGAGGTTGACGAATATTCACAGAGAATAAAGTCAGCCCCTCCTTGGGCAGTGATAAAGATGTTAATGACATAATTACAAATGAACAAGTGAGAGAAAAACTACAAATTTAAGGCACAGATGAAGTGATGCATAGAGGTACATTATCCCCTTCAATCCAGTATTTGAAAATAGGGAACTGCCTGTGCTGTGTGGGTTTGTGGTTCTAATACTACATTATTAATAACCATATCCCTTATTACACCACTGCTTTGGTGATCGTCTCATAAATGACTTTGATGGAGATTTCACCGTGGTGTATGGTATTTTGCAGATCTGCGATGGAACAGCCTGAGTAAAGTTGGTGGTAAAGCCTTGTTGGAAAGTTTACAACATAACCACACTCTCACCAAGATCAGCCTACCGGGTAACAATGTCCCTCCAGATATCATTTCAGCAATAGGTAGGTATTTTATTCTAGTGTTTATGTTTAGCATTATTATTATTTTAACTAACACAGTAGGTTATAGCCACAATCAAATAACCACCAACACTTTCCTTCCATCTTGCAAAGAAATTAGTATCATATCATAATATAAGGATACAGTACCTTATTGAAACTCAACCCATTCAATTATTACTATGAGGTGCTGCAAAATCATACAGGTGTTGTTCTTTATTTCCAATATATTTACTACGATGTAAGGAAAGTGTTGGTGGATATTTGATTGTGGCTGTACATTATGTATGAACAAGTTAGCATGATTCAGGATGAAGCCTTTCTTGATGACTCAGAAAAATATTGGTGATAAAGGCCTCTTCTTAAATTGTGTTTCACTGCTCATTCTGTGTAAAATAGATGCAGAGTAATCTCAAATGTTGTGGGGGCAGATGTACCAGAAAAAACATGCAACATTTATATTTGATAAACTTATGGAATAAATAATATCCTGCCCTAACCTTGCCATATGCCGTTTGATCTGCTGTGATTGTTTGTTGCTGGGCCTTTTTGCTGTCATATTTAGGATTATTCCTTTACTGTACCTGTGTTAGTTAGCCTTGGGTCTTGAGAAGGATGGTAATTGTGATTCCAAGAGCCATGTAGCTAAGATGGAAGATAAGATAAAAGTAGTAATGTATGAAAAATGGTCAGATTGCCACGGTCAATGGTGTCAAACATAATTTATAAAGTAAACATTTATTTTTCCACTCTTTTTCTTCAGGGGAAATTTGGGATGTGTCATAGCCTTTGGAACCAATGAATGACACAAGGCTGGGTATTATTGAACTCTCTTTATAAACATATCCAATTTTGTGTCAGTTCATTATTTTTGTTATTAATTCTACCACCAATAATCTACAGTACATTGAAAGTAATAGTATTTCAATATTTGCTTTAATAAAACCCAGTTTTATTCATGATAAGAACTCAAAGAATTTGGTTAATTGTTTTGCAGATGCACATGTAAATCAAAATGCTCAACTTTTAAAGGTTCAGCAAGAGTACACTAGCCAGGCCAACTTACTTAAGAAACAAATGGAGGAACAGGAGCAGCACTCATTATGTCAGGTGGAGCATTTGGAACGCTCACTGGCAGAGAGAGACCGGACAATTAACACTACACTCAGGTTAGCATCTATGTAGATATATATTTTAGACACCTAGTTGTTGTTGTTGATTTTCTCCCAGGGCAGAATGGCCTCCTGCCCCACAGACTCCTGGTACACTCTGGTCGCTGTGAAAAAGCAAATTAAAATAAAGGAGGGGCTGACCCTATATGCCTGGGCTACCCAAGAACATCATAGGGAGATGGGACCAGAGCTTACTGGACCAGGGAGTCTGGGGGCCTCCGACCGCCAGGGAGATTGGGGGGGAAGGTCTTTGATCCCACAGCCAGTGCTGTGGGCCCAAGTCCACGTTACCACAAGAACTACAAGTGGGGCTGCACCTTCCATGAGACCAGCCCTGAAGGGACCATAAGGGGAAGGGACTTTACACTGCTGCATACAAAGGGATAATGTACCCCCGTGTGCTGGCGATAAACACAGCAGTGGAAAAAAATATATTTAGATAAAAAAGATCATCTGGTTGCAGTACACCTCACGTGGATTTTAATCCATGTGGGCAGATCTCGTCAAATCCACTAGAAAGTGACCAGATCCTACATCAGTCTTTATTCTAGCCCTGTGAAAGATAACTAATATTGATAAAGAATAAAGTCAGTCACTACTGGGTACGCCTAGTGAGCCCACATGCTCCTCTCAAGTAACTCATTTCCACAGCACGTATTCTTGCCTGCTAGAAGCCCTACTCCATGTCCATGTTTCTGATGCATATGTCGGTTTTGGCAGGATTATACTATTTTGTAGTCGCCTTTTCACTTCCATACTCACAATTCTACCCTTCATAATCCTCCCCAGTGATCTTTATGACATGTCTATCCCTCACTGCTCTCTCCCTAATTTCTCCTTCCATAATTCCATGTTTACACAGAACTGTACCCAGGTATGGTACTTAAACCCCTTCACTTCCTCAATTCTCTCACCCCCTAGCCTAGTGTCTTGTATCATACTTTTATGACATTAACTACTAGAGACTGCAATGCGCCAACCCAGTCCTGCCCGCCGGCCACAAGACAGTGATAGTGACACTCCTAGAAAAGTATTTACAAAGAAATAAGTAAGAAAAGAATTGATGCTCATCATGTCTACTGATCAAATTTATTCCAATAATATAAGAGAGTATAGTAGGTCAATAGAACATTCAGTTACTCACTTTACTACCAGTAGAAAAACCATCTAGTGTGATCGTCACACACTCATGCGGCCACAGGGAATGGTTTGTTGTCGTGTTTGCCTCACAACAAACTGTTTTACCATTCAGAATTTTCAAGAAGTGCAACTTTAAAACCACTCTGGAAACTCTTAAAATAACACTGTCTTATAGTTGTTGTTGTTGTTGTTGTTGTTGTTGAAATTCCTCAAACTGTCTGGCCGAGCAGCCCCGAGCTCCTGAGGAAGGCCATGGCCTGAACCGGGCTTTCCCACAGTGCCCTCAGAGAGTGTATGTTGTGTTGTTGGCGAGTGTGGTTGTGTGTATTGCAGTCTTCAATAATGTGTTTAATAGTATGGGGTGCTGTGTTGCATCCTGGACAGGCATCCGCAGTGGCTTCATCCAGCCTCTTCTGATATGTCAGAAGGGCCGGGTGGTGGCCACATTGCAGCCTGGCCAGGTGGACTCTGTCCTCACGGGGAAGGGAGGATTCAGATGGATGGATGTCAGGAGGTCGTGCATGCAGCTGCGAGTTGTTTTTTAGTGTTTGGATGGACTGATGAGTGATTTGAGTATGGATGTGTTTTTGGAGATTGGTTTGGGGTGGGCATGGTGTAAGAGATGATAGTATTTGTGTGTGGTATCATGTGCTAGGTGTTGTTTTGATGTTTCTTGGCATGTGTGGGTGTTGTGCCATGTAGTGTAGTAGATGTGGGTTTGTGGAGGCTGCAGCAAGTGTTTGTGTGCCTCTCATGTCAAGGTGGTGGTGGTGTTATTGTTGTTGTTGTTGAAGTTCCTCAAGCTGTCTGGCCGAGCAGCCCCGAAGGAGGAAAGAGAGAGGGGAAAAAACTGGAAAGTTGCGAATGAGAGATGAGGGAGCGAAGTTGAGCAGAGGGGAAAGGAGAGGGTGAAGGGAGGAGGGGAGAATGCATGAAAAGAACGAGCGAGGAGATTGTGAGAAAAGAGAAAGATTGAGGAGAGTGATGAAGCTATAACAGCTGAAGAAAGGACACTATGTATGCTGGTGCTCTGGATTGTCTGCCATGGTAGCCAGGTAAGGGGATCCCAATTTGTTGAAGTGAGGCAGGGTATTTGTATTTGAGTTTCAGGCACTACCTATAAGGCCACCGAACGTCATAAAACACCCTCACTGGTACCATAACAGCTGTATTATTTGGGAATCACAAACAACACAAGACACAACAATAAAATAAATTAGCAATATATAAACAGTATTGTAAAGTACACACTTTACGTAAAGTGTGAAAAATAAGAACTACAGTACGTGAAAACACGTTCATAAATCACACAAATAAAATAATAAGAAATAAATAGACACAGAAAAGTAAAGTCCACACTTAAGGAAAGTGTGAACGAAAATTTTAGGTCTAAAAGCAGGCAAAAAGAATTTGCTAAAAAACAACTGAAGGTGTAAAAGCAAAAAACTACATGCCACTGCGGGCCACCACAAAGGCAGCCCCGGAAAGAAAGCCTAAAAGTCTCGAAAAGAAAACGACGTAGAGGAAAAACACAAACACGTGGAAGACCCAAAATTAAAATCATGAAGTAAATCGAAACATACAGTAAAACTATATCCCGTGAAAACAAGGTCTAGAAGGAGAGGTCCTTAACAAAGGACCCAAAAGCAAGACCTGACAATAAACCCACGTGGAAACAAAATGAAGAAAACCTGTTGAAAGTAGAAAACCTTCAACCAAGAAAATGCACTAAACTCACGAACTTGAATTGAGGAAAGGAAACTCGTGGCAAAGGGAGTGGGGAACAGAAAGAACAAAGGCAGAGATGTTCAAAATACTAAAAGGGACACCCCACAATGATACATCTGCGAAGCAGGCTAGCCACAAGAAATCAAATAAATAACTAGCAGGAACGAAAACAGTCCGTACCATAGCGAGCGTAGAGATACTTGGAGACGATGTGTACTGGCGGAGTTTCACGGTAAGAGTGACCAAGCATCCACGCTAGCGTACCCATGCAGTCAGTAATGCCAGAGGCCACTACCAGAGGCCTCACATCAGTACAGCGCCAGATTTGAATTTAATTACATTTCTGATGAACATCACGGAAGTTGCCATCGTAGCATTTCAGGCCTGGGCAGCCTTAGCTACCTTGATGGTGACTCTATAACAAACAGCTGTGCTGGTTCTATACTCCAATAAAACATTGTATAGGGGGTGGGGTTGTTTAAGCTTAGAATAGGTGTTTATATAATGTTCATTATACTATAACTTGACCTACAGGGATGGAATATTTCACGTGGGTCAGCTGGAGGAGGAGGTGCGAGCCAAAACCCAAGAGGTAGAGGCCCAAACAGCAAAATATGAGCTTGTGAGTTCTGCCTTAAGATTGAGTCAGGAACGAGTGTCCACCCTTGAGGACACTCTAGCTTCCATGGAAACTCATTCACAGCAGGCTCAGGAGGCCACTCTCACCCTTCAGAAGGAGAACAGGGAGGTAAGCTCAGAGAAAATATTTTATTTAAGAAAGCTCACATAGTATATGGAGGCCCTACCCACAAGGGAATGAATGAGGTCACACTTGCACAATGCGAGGAGAAACTGAAACACAAAGATGACATACTAACATAATGTCAAATGACGACATACTGTACTTTACCAGCACAACCCAAAGAAGACACTTTCACAACCCAGGGTGCATATAGTATCATTCACACAGCACAGGGGGAATTAACTTGCTCAATACTCGTACTGTACTCTAATGGCAGAAGGGGACACCAGTAGTTTAGTGGATAAGACAGTCTCCTCGCAAATGAGAGATCTGAGTTTGATTCCTGAGGTGAAGAAATATTGGACAAGATTCTTAAAGGGCAAGTTTTGTGTTGGTAAATTTGGAGCAATTGAATCTCCCAAACTATTCCAAGCAACAGAACACCATTATTTGTATTCATCTGGTCCTGTTTTCTAGCATACTTTAGACTCTAGAGGAATCAAGGCACTCCAATGTACCAAAAAAAGAATTATTACCACCTTTTCTAAGCTCCTTTGTTTCTATCATTTCTCCCTGCACCCAATTCAACCATCCCAATTTCCCCCTTCATGTGTACGAGGGAAGAGTAGTCAAGACACACTGTGACTATTTACTAATTTATTTTAAAAATGTACAATGGTGGTCAATAAAAATCATCCACATATGGGTATCTCAAACAATTTACTGTAAAATGTTTTCACGTTCACATATGATGTTATTGTTTTAAGTAGTGTGTAGTTGTTTGTATTAAATTAAAAGATGGTAGTTAATCTATTTATTGGAAAGTGTATCATCTAAGGAACAGAGGGAAGCTAGCAAACTCTTACGTGAGTTACCCCTATATGGATGATTATATATAACCGCGACTGTACAAATATACTGATAAACATAAAGTTACATAGTAAAGCAGATAGAGAGCGGTTAGTAACAACTAAGAGAAATTTTGTTTGCTCTCTCAGACATGAGAAAATCCATATGAATTTTTTTTTATTGGTATTGTAATTATCTAGACTGATCTAGACTGTTGTGGGTTATTATAGAGTGGGGGCACAAACTACAGACCCCCAAACTTTCATAGCCTATGTCTTCATAACAGTAATACTGGATGTCTATAGATTATCTGAACAGATTGCCTTAAACCCTGAAAGCACGGGTGACTGCAATATCAGTCATCCACGCTCCTCCATCCCCTCTCGCTCAGTCTAGCCCAGTTGCTAAGTTTGAGAGGATACTCGCTGCCTAGCCTCGCCATGTCAGTGAAGAGTAGACGAGTAGCAAAAGTGACGCTAATATCGTGCAGTGTAGAGTATGTGCAGCGAAAGGGACACTTTTTATATATTCTTCTTGATAGTGACAGTATATAGTGTGTGTAAGATGTGAAAATGACGTTTAGTGGGAGTAAATGTGAGCGAGAGAGGGAGCTACGAGCCACATGCGGGTGTAGCGGAGGCAGTGTTGTCACTCCATAAAAGTATATATTATGGATACAGAGACTATACAGTCAGTGATGTTAATTTATCTTGTAATGAACTCAAAAAATGATTTGGGATACAACTACATGTGCGTCCATGTTTTCAGATAAGATTTAGCTATGTTACTATGTTACTCATAGTGTCACTTTTTAAGTACATACCGACAGTGACATTACATTATGACATTGTGGTTTAGGAATATGCTATTTTGACATGTTTTATGACGAAATAAGAGTGTGGAATAGTTAATGAAGTAGTCATAGGATTGTAGGTGTATTTCGAGTGGTCGTTCTGAGCTGGCCCCATATTGACTTTGCAGGGACATCAAAAGACAGCTAAAGGTTTATACACTCGTGATATGTAATCCCTGACCAAAGACGAACGGCAGGCGACACACATACCCTGCATTCGAACACAGCCTCTATATGTGCACTGGGTGGGGAAGTGAGCTATACCAGGCGATTCGAAGCTTTCTGCTCCTCACACTCTGGTCAGAAATTATGTATCACGAGTGGACATCAAAAGACAGCTAAAGGTTTGTATTTCAATATGTTGTATAGCTTATTTATCTAGTTAGGTTTAGTGGTTTAGATGCTTGTTTTGGTCACACACACACACAATTCATTCACAACCTTTCCTTTTCTATATTCTATAATCTAATGATATTTTATCCCTCATATCACATACAGTACATAGATATACTGTACAGTAACTCCCCAACTAACGAACATAATGGGGACCAAGAGGCTGTTCGTAAGTCCATTTGTTCGTATGTCCAAAATCGGGTCCCCATCTGAATTTTCCCCACGTTTTAAAGCCTCATTTACATTAAAAAATAGATAAAACCCTATACTTACAGCATACTTAATACCCATACTTGTATTACCCAGCACTTTTAATGCTATTTGAAGGTGATTTACACAATGTTAACATTGAAAAAAAAATTATTTAAGCAAAAATTGTAGTAGCAAGTCAGCTGACAGCTGTCGATGTAAACAAACAAGATGGTGGGTGTCGGGGGTGTGCGTCAGGGAGATAAGGCAGGCACAGCACAGCTTTTCCCTTCTAATGTTATAGCCTGACATTTCCTTGCACTGCCATTGGCTTCACTATCCATCTTTCGCTTCACACCCGACATTTACTATGAAATAATGTACGATTTAAGCGAAATTACGGAACAGAACACGACACGACGAACAAATGCTGTTGAATTTTGGCTCGACTGGAGAGTGTCGGCGGTTTGGGTACTGAGTCTCAGTGTTTGGAAAAAGTGTTACCTATGATACAGAAACTAAACCAGGAGCTCAGTGATATCTATGTAAGGAAAGTCAATGATAGGAGACAAACTGTCATCACCAAATATTTAAACAAGCGCCGTGAGCTTCACGAAATTATGGAAAATCTTGATGAAAATGATGGACAAGAGACTGTGAGTGATGGTGAGGAGGATATAGTGAACATTCTTGGTGACATTCCTGATGACTTTGATGGATTTATTATGAAGGAAAAAAGTACAGACGAAAAGATTACAAAACTCCGGGCTGCATCACGAGACGCAGCAGACAGTGAGAGGGAGGATGATGGTGGAGGATGTGGTGGTGGGAGTCCCCGTGGGACTGGTGGCAGTGAGGAAGTGGAATGTGATAACTGATAACGTGCGTCCCTTGCCGCCGCATACAGAATTTATCCGTCATAGGAGTATTATCCACATTTCTTATATATTTCTAATTACTGTATGCCGTAAATACAAGCCAATAATGTAAATAAAGAAAATTGAGTTTCAGTTGTATTTTTGGTACCGATTATAATTTCCCCCATATGTTTATGTATTCACATCTAACGAATTCGTATCTAACTCACCTTTTTTAGCACCTATTATTCGTTAGATGCGAGATCTTACTGTAGTTAACTTTCTTGTGTTAAACAAAGATAGGGTTGATAAGCAGTGCTAGTTAGAAACCCACACAGTCCTCATCTTTACTGCTGTAACACCATGTCATGGTAAACATGGCTGTCACTTGTCAGTCCAGTGTGCTTGGCCAATCGCACCGCCAAATTTGAATGTTACATGCGCGATAGTAAGCATACGGATGCGCTATAGAGGATGAAGATGAACGCTATAGTGGAACCCTGGATAGCGGAGGGAATGACTGTAGTTTCTCATAGATATGTGAGGTTTGGTGGGTAGAATCAGGTAGATTGCAGGGTGGGGAAGGTGCAGTTGCTTTCTCATCCATGTTGCATCATAATTATAGTCTTATTTTTCCTTCATAATATGTCAAAGTTGGCTGATTTGGATAGATATTGTATTTTATATATCATCCAATATATCATTTACTGTATACTGGGTAACAAGTGGAATAATAAAATGCTTATATTTGGTATGCCTTTCACAGACACTGGAACGAACACTGAGGGAACACAATGAGGAGTCGAGAACACTGCAGAAGACCATAACACAACTGGAGGCTGAGGTGGGTGAGCTGCAGTTCATACGTGAGAACCAGAAGAAACAAATATTCGACTTCAAAGAAACTGTGTGTTCTCTACAGTCAGAAGTGAAGGGAATCAGGTTGGAGTGTGAAGGTGAATTAAGTGTTGCCATATTATGTCTATTTGATTGTGTTGCTGATAAGACAGTACAGTATTGCAGAAAATGCAATTTATGTTAATTTGCTTCATATCACATACAGTATATATATCTGTATAAGTCTGTCTAATTACCAAACTATTTGTTAGTTAAAACAAATTTTTTTTTAGAAATACCGATCGCCACCTAGTTTAGTCACCAAAATACTGTGTTAAAATGTTATTACATAATCTGTATTTTCCTTATTTTGTCCCCAATTATTATCTACCTGCTTCTTTGATACAATGCTTGTTCTCTCCCAAGAACTTCAGCCTAGACTAGAGGGTGACAAATGACAACAGCAGAAAAGTCTCTAGGTTTCACATCTCATGATATTGCTTTGCTCGGCACAGCCATGTTAAAATATTCTGGAAATGAATCTGTGATGTGATGGAACTCTGTCAGTGACGAACCATTTGGGTGGTGAAATAATTCCTTTCCTCTCTCTAGACCACTGAAGATGGTGGCAGTGTCCACCGAAACTGTTTGGTTAAATATATTCTTTCCGTTGACAAGAGTGGGATTTTATCACCGTATGACAAACCGTTTGTTGCAAACAGGTCCATTTGATTATATGTAAGAAATTTTGACGGAACGGTGTTGTTATGAATAGTGAGAATCAACCTTCTCTCTACTTGATCATATTATATCATCTCAGAACACTCTGACTTGGGTGTCCACAGACTTTCTCTCCGCATCTCTTACAAATCACATTATTTGTCATCCAATCCCTTCTATATACACTACTGTACATACATACATTTTCAACAGCCCCATCCCCACTGTTGTTACTCTTTGGCCTTATGTTATCATGTCTCACCAGAATCTCACACCTGCTGCCCTCCACTCCAGCCTCTGTCTATATCAAGTCTTTCCTAGTACCAGCTACTTTCTTTACATGTTTATATCTACTTTCCACTTCTTTGGAAAATGTTCTCGCTTTTCTTTCACTGCACCTATAATAGGTATTTGAATGCTCACCACTTCCTACTCTTGAACCTACATAACTCTCTATCAAATGTTTATTATTATAAACTTTTCCCACTTACCTGTAAAAGGTCACGGAACCTCTACATTACTTATCAGTACTCAACTATATGCTGAATAGCTACGCATTATGTGAATGAACACAGAAGGTTGTCTGTCACACACGTGTCTGTAACACAATACTATTATTTTGTACCTATGCTAATGGAGCAACATTGTATAGATCCCTTACACTACAGGGAATCCTCACTATACAAAAACACAATAATACCGATACTGGATATGAAAATTCTTTGGTACGTGGATAATATTAGAAAAATAATGTCACTACAAAAGGTATATTTGGCATGCAACCAGCAGCGGCACTTCTACTGATGCCTCTCCCTAGCCTCCTACCTCTGTCCTCCCCATGCATACATAATCAATTATCATGAATTTTAGTGCTTTGTCTAGAATAGGTGCGGTGGAAATGAGTTATCTGAGAAGAGCATGTGGACTTACTAGGTGGGATGGAGAAAGTAATGAGAGTGTGTATGAGGGATGTGGTATGAGCAAGAAAGCAATTAGTATTGAGTGTGGAGTGGTTGAGAGAGTAAAGCATAATACATTGAGGTGGTTTGGACATGTAGATAGAATGCAAGGTGAGGAGTTTGTAAAGAAGGTGTATGGAAGTGAAGTTGTGGAACCTGGTGTGAGAGGCAGACCTCCGGTTAGATGGCAGAACAGAGTGGAAGAGTACCGTATGGGAGAGAGAGAATTGTGAGAGGGGGAGGGGAGATGGAGCAAGTGAGGAGAGAGTGCTGGAATAGGGAAAACTGGAGACTCATCTGCCATTGCCACCCCCTTGGTGGGAGTTCCCGGAGGGAGCAAGGCGTCGGAGCTATAGATACATAGAAAGATAGTGTTTTGTAGCCGCCTGTTGCCACTTTTAACCCCTAAAGTCCGATTGGTATTGATCGATGCACGAGATATCCTGTACAAAGCCGCCGATTGGCCGAGCATGGGCTACAAAATGTTGCATGGGTGGCCCAGATACAGCCATGGTGATGATACCACTGGAAAAGTCTGGGCTAGCAGCCTAGCACTAGAGAACTGAGCCCTGAGGAACTCCACTTGTGACCTTCAGCTGTGGAGAATAGTTCCCTCTAAGTACTGTTCTCATATTTCTTCCTGCTGTATCTGTGATTTGTGTCTGTCTATAGTAGATAATGTTATTGATGATTATGTTAGTGTTTTTAAATATTCTACTGCGAGTGAGTCACTATTCAAGATTGTGAGTGTGTGACTGCAGAATGTAGGCAAGAACCTACCCACCATAGATCATATTAAGCACAATCTCAAAATTTCTCCTATCACCCAGCTATATTCCTGCTCCTTATCAACTCATTCTTCCCCCCTTGATGAACTATCCCAAATCCTTAGTTACCTTGTTTTATATTACATTTGACAATCCTGCACTTGGAACCCTAGGCTACTTGAATTGAAGAAATGATGCTTTAATAAAAAAATCTTTGTGTAGAGTAACTTACAGTTTTGATTTTTCTCCAACAGATGTAATTGCTGTTGAAACAGGAAAGTACAAGGAGAAACTGAAGGAACTCGAGCAGCAACAAACTACACAGATGCTGCAGCTCAGGTCACAACACTCTCAGACAGAGGTAAGCATCATTAACCCCTCCTGTCCGGGGATTGGCAATTTGGCATGTGCTGACCCTGCGTGTAGCTGCCCGGGGATTTGGATATGACGACTCTCTAGAGCAGTCCAGTGTTGTCAATTCCGCAAAAATTTAGCCATTTTTGGCAGATTCTTTGGGACTGCACTACATGAACACTGTATGAGGCTGTACTGTTGTTGTTGTTGTTGTTGTAGTTCCCCAGACTGTCTGGCAGAGGTCACTAGTTCCGTTGACTGATGCAGTGCAGATACTCGAGCCCCCAATAGGGAGACAGGGAGATAGTGAGAATCTAAAAAGAGAGGACTATTGGCTCATGGGCATGTCTCCCTGAGACATCGAACCCATCAATAGTTGCCTTCCTTGTTGTGCCACCCAATCGGGCGATCTCGCCAGCTACCCAGAAGGAATGAGAAATAGTAAGAGTAAAAGTGATAGACAGCTCAGGTCAGGGTGTGGTAGAGGATGCCAATTTCCTCATTTCTAGATAGAACCAGCCCTCACCAGTGTGATACGATAGAGAGGATGGAATGCAAGCACGAAGGAAATAGAACAGTTGTAGAATTGTAAAGGATTGGATGGAGCCGAAAGTACGCCAAAACCCTTATAAAGTACTGCCCACATCACCGCAGGCAATATTTGCCCTACGAGGAGGTTCTACTCTACAGACTTGTACTGTATTGTATGTTAAAATTAATACAAGTTACGTGAGTTAACATTCGTGTGCTTAGGAGTACCAATCACACTTAGATCTGTATGCAAGAACATTAATTGTGTTGACAATGGTGTGGTACTGATTCGAATCATTCGATGGCTCTACATTGTGACCATGGAGTCATCGTACTGGTACCATGCCATTTGTCAGCACTAAGCATATTCCTGCAAACAGCAGCACATACTACTTTCATGCCTGATGAAGTTTTATAAACACTGTATTGACCCTGATCTTGAGTTTTCTCTGACAGAGTGAATGGAGAGAGTCTCTTCGAGTGTGTGAGGTGCAGTGCAGCGAACTCAATGCTGAAATGGTCACTCTGAGGTCAACATTATCTTCAGAAAGAACCTCCACTCACACCCATCTGCAGTCACTCAAAAAACAACTTAAGGCAGAACATGTATGTCTTCATTCTAGTATTTCACTTATTAATAGTAAGAATACTGTCGTACACTCGTGATTAAGTAATTTCTGACCAGAGTGTGAGGAGCAGAAAACTTAACTCGAATTGCCTGCTTGGCATTGCTCATTTCCCCACTCAGTGCACATAATATAGAGCCTGAGTTCGAATGTAGGGTATGTGTGTGTGTGGTGCCTGCTGTTCGTCTCTGATCAGGGATTACGTATCACGAGTTTACATTGCAGGCATGTCCTTCACGTATTTGCCCTTCTAGAATCTTGTCCTTTATTGCCATCATATATTTTATAACCTATACTTCATGGCCCAGGACAGGATGATCACAAATGGTACAGTCGTGGACAATTGTATCTTGACATGTTTATCAGAGGAGTCTGGAAATTCCTAAAGTGTTATTTTTTTTCAGGTATTTATTGAAAGAATTACTGTTTTGCAGCAGTGTTGCCAGATCCGGCTAGGTCCCAGTATTTTGCCCCAGTCACTTATTGTACTTTATCACGATTATTTTCCAGTAGTCTGCCCAGGTTAGGCCCCAGTAGTCTGTCCAGGTTAGGTCAGGTAAGTACAGACTAATTTCAAAATGCCCCCATTTGAATATTTTTGAAATCTTTCTATCCTGGAAATGGGTCATTTGCAGAGGAAATGCCATAGAAGAAAATAGTCTTAGAATAGTCTAAGTTGGTGAGTAATGAAGGTAGAAAAACCATACGCAATAACGGTAATTTATTCAATATTTACCTTTTTTCTTCCATCAGTTTTGGCAAAAAGTGAATGTAAAAGCTATCATTATTGCACAGTAGCCATTGATCAAATTTTTATAAAAACCCTAAAGAGTGGGCATCGCGAGTCTCACCTGCTACATATTACCATTACCATTACCATAAAGATATGGTAATGATAAACATACCATATGACATTATACAGGGTGTTCCGTAAGTACAGTTAAGCAAGTGGAAAGTGCAATAAAAATATGGCTGTATATTGCAACATCTAGTAGTTCTTTTTAGTAAGCATTCGTATCTTTATGACTGAATCACTAGGAACCCAGAGCCAATATTTGGTGAAACATGATTGGCTGAACTTTGAATGGTTTTGAAGATGTTGTCATATACAGCTATATTTTTCTTACACTTTCTATTTGCTTAACTGTACGTGCCGAAAATCAGGGAATGTACTCCTGGCACCTAGATGAAGGAACATTACTAAATGACCATATTGGCAATTCTCAATAGTTAAATAATTAAACAAAGCTTGATTTGTATGCCTAAATATGCATAGCCTGAAAGAAAAAATACAAATATGAGATTTTTTTACTGATTTGCTCTCATTGATCTTTAAACACCTCTGCTAATTGACCTAATTAGGCTGATGATGATGATGATGACAGGATTAACACCTAGGCCGTGTTCAGTATACCCAAATCCTTAACAAAAAACACATTTATCGACCATTACCCCAAAATGCTTCATTAATTAATTCACATTTTGAGAAACCCAGCCTAGCCTAATAGTAACTATACCCAAATTTTTATTATTGTTACAACATAACCACTTTTGATTCAGTCAAATGATGACAAAAAAATTAAATAACTGACTGTGGACATCATTACCTTATCTCATTTAGGGCTAATGAAACAGTCTCACATTATTTAAGTTCTGTTGGAACTTCAGAAGCAGGAAAAACAGTTGACAGTGTATACAGACTGTGTTGCCACTCTCTCTATCTTTATTATTATTTTTATTTGAGGTAAATCTATGAAAAGACATTGGCCCGTACTAAGAGTCAGGAAGGTCAAGGGTGGATGGTACGGGGGAAGGTAATAGGGTACCAATAGTCAGAGCCGTTATTGGAACGAAGGTCTATAGGAAGGTCGAAGGGAAGGCAAGGGTATACTGTACTCGTGTCTTCCCGCTGACCTTTGACATTATTTCCAAACTTATTCCAAAACTACTGTGAGAAAATAGATATGATTAACAGAAAACAACATCAGATAATATTTGAAAAGTTATAAAGTTGTTACTTTTGTTTCGGGAAATATGTGGGAGTTATTTATAACTTTTACGAATCCTCCATGAATTTGTGTTGGATCTCGGTAATTTCGGGAAGGGAGCTTTGCTTGTCGTTGAATGATTGCCATCTACCTGTTTTCAGAGTCATATTTTGAGTTGATAGGTAGGATATACTGCTTCTCTCATAATAATACAAATTTTGTAGAGTGAGACTATGAAAGATGAAATAGAGTTGTTGAGATGAGTATAATGTTATCTTTATTATTAGGCTACTTACCCGCCCAGCACCCCCCCCCCCTCCCCCTCCTTACCCTCCTCCTGTTACTTGAATAATTTTTTGTCAATTGTTTAATTTTATAGTAATTCTTTGCTGTACTAAGTAATTTACACAGGATATATGTACAGTATATAACAAAATTATAATGCTGTTTTACACAAATTGAGAGCCATAGGGTATTCATTTACAATAATATTGGCGATACAGATCATCTATATATATTAACGGTAATCCTATCCTCCCTTCAGTTGTATAACAAACGTTAGAGGGGGAGGACGTTACCCCGCTCTCCTGCTAGCAGTATGCTCTTATATTTCCTGTATTATTTGATTAGTTATTGAAATGGCTCTATTACTGTTTTCACTGCATACTGCCGATATGTACTCTAATTTAGAGAATACCTTGATTGGATATGCAGATGATTATACTCTTCTGGCCGAAGTGAAGCACCGTGATATACGCGTTTCTGTTACAGAATCTTTAAATCGTGATCTTCAGAGGATCAGTGATTGGTGTGTGATGTGGGGCATGAAATTAAATGGTGTTAAGTGGAGTGTGTTGTTTAGTGACCATTCACACTTGGTTAAGAATATATCTTGGTTCGTTTTCTGGTTGTATTAAGCAAAGGTACAGCTTCCAGATAGGCAGCCTGAGGACGTAACGTGTCCTCGTTAAGGGCTAGCCGTGGGCTCTACCAAGAGGGGATGTCGATGTAATGGTGTCCAAGCAATGTTGCCAAATGTGGCATGTGACGTTGCCATATCGCACATCCCGTCTCGCTTTACATAGCTACTTGTACATAAGGCATGGAAATATATGTCATTGTATATGTTATATATGTTTCACATATCCACAGAGTGAACTTGGTTGAATCCAGTGATCTTCTTATTCTTGGTGTTCACTTTGATTCTAAGTTTACATTTGAAAAGCAACTACATTTTCTCGCTAAATCGGTCTCCCAGAAGATTGGTATTATGCGTAGAGTTTGGCGAGTCTTTGGTGATCGTAATTTGTTAGTCCGTTGTTTCAAGTGTTGATCGTAATATTGTTCTCCAGTATGGGGATCGGCTGCTTCTTGTCACTTAATATTGTTGGATAGAGTGGTTGGATGTGCAGAATTTATTGCGGGAGGGGCCGGGTAGAATCTGTGATCTTGAGCACAGGCGTAGTGTGTCGGCGCTTTGTATGTACTACAAGATCTGGTCTAACCGCCTGCAGCCTTTGAATGAGATGCTTCCTGCACCATTTGTAGCTGGTCGTGTCACTCGTGGTGCAGCCTCGGCCCATCGTAACGTGCTAAGTATTCCAGTGTGTAGAACGTCTCAGTTTAAAAGATCATTCTTACCTAGTTTAACGTGGAATGGGTTAGCTGATTCAGTTTTTGAGGGTGTAGGAGTTAGTGGCTTTAAGACTCATGCTAATCGCTGGCTCTGTCAGTTGGATTAGTTTTTTTTTAAATCTAACTTGCCGTGATCGTGGTCGCAGTCTGGGGTCTTCGGATCTATGAATAATTTTGTTCTCTCCCAGCCTGTTCACTGATCATTACTAATAATAATAATACATGTATATGTATAGTGTAAATTACTTAGTATGGTAATGTATTATTATAAAAATAAGCAATATACAATATATTATTGAAGTGAGGGGAGTAGGGTAAGGAAAGGGAGTTGGGGGAGCTGGTTGGACAAATGACTCTTGGTATGGATTAAAGGTAAAGTCGAAGGTTTTATCTTCGTCCCAACTGATGGTTGAAGGGAAGGTATGTGCCTTGACCCTCCTGATTCTTAGTATGGGCCATTAAGTCTTCATTTTTCTTTTAAGCCGTTTACAATGTAGATAATCATATATTTTTTATCTATTCATGCCTCAAAAACTTAAATAAATATGATGAAATGTACAGTTTGCATCCGATATGGCATGCCGGTTAAATGGCAGAACAGTGGAAGAGTATGTAAAGGAGATAAACATGAGGGGCAGGGGAGGGCTTGACCGAGTAAGGAACACTTCTGCCGTGGCCACCCCCTTGGAGGAAGTTCCCGGAGGGAACGAGGCGTCAGAGCTATAGATAGATAGATAGATGGCACGCTGCTGTGTGATTGACTGAAGGCCATGAGAAGGAGGAGGCATGGCTGTAGATAACAAATGTATTACAGAACGGAAATATACGTTAAGGGAGATGTTGGGCAACACCGCAACTCTTCTCGCCATCATCAGCTGTGTTAAGGGGGTAATTCGCTTTTATTTTATTGGAGTGCCTTGATTCCTCCAAAGTATGCCAGGAAACAGGACCAGAAGAGCAAAAATAATGGTGCTCTGTTGCTTGGAATAGTTTGGAGGATTCAGTTGTTCCAAATTTACCAACACCGAATTTCCTCCTTAATACCGTTCTTCCTCGGATCTTCTATTTATGCCTGAGCCCCATTTAGGTCCCGGTAGTTTGCCCTAATTAGGTCCCGTTTGTTTGCCCCAAAGTTTGTACAAGCCAAGTTTGGACTGTGCAGTGACTGTAAGCATATATATAGGGCCTTTTAAAATGCATGATATTTCTTTTGATCTTCCATATCTTTTCTGTCTATAAAAGTACTACCGGTACCTAAATATCCAGTTTATCTTCATTCCTTCATCTTTCAGCTGAACTGTTTTCCTAATTACATATCAGTCTACATAATTATGTAAAGTGATTTAGTACCATTCTTATTGTGTGTCATTTACTGTACACACACATACTCTCCCCTCCAGAATTCAGCTATGAGAAGTTTGGAAGAACAGCTACAGTTATGTGTTGAGCGGCATGAGGAAGCAGAGGACCGAGTAAGAGCCCTATCTGGCACCAACACTACCCTCACTGCTACTAACACACGCCTTAAAGCTGAGATCCTCACCCTCACCAATGAACTTGCTGAGATGAGAGCAGTAGGTTCGATGCTATGTTCTCTATTGTAACTGTTCAGAATATTTCCACCTACGGTATGTCAGCAGGTATTGTTCAGTTGGACACATGAATAGATGGTACAGCCTAAGTGAAAGATGGTCAATTTCTTCCAATATCAAGTTCCTTAGTACCAAATAGGAGACATCAGGGGCAGAAGTCAGTATTGAGGATGGTAATAAGAAGCAAGTACCTGATAATAGACACTGGTTACTCAAATGGGACAAGTATCTTTCACCTGATCTGTACCACCCATTCATGTGTCCAACTGTACCTGTGGGGAGGAACTGAAAAGATTTTGGGCTTGAAAAGGGGAGCCTATTTTCATTGGGGATTCTATCCATTTAATTTTTTTTTCTGATTTCCTTTTCCATCCCTGGGCCTGTAGCACCATATTCTTTTAATTAATGAAGGGAATAGGGATGATGATGATGATAAAGATGATTTATCCTCAGACTGACACATCATGTGATATTTTCTTGATTTCCATTACAAAATTATAGAGTTTTCTTCATCCACACTTTTTCCGTTTCAGTTTTGTCAAGTTATGGGCTAATGATATTTTCCTCCTATATTCTGACAAAGCTTTAAGTGTGTCCCACTTGACAGAATGTTGACAAGAAGAACGAGGAGGTGAGAGAAGCAGAGAAGAAAGTGAGGTTGGAATATTCATGCCAGGAGGAGGAGCTGAGACAGTGTAAAGAACAAAGTACCAAGCTGAGGAACACCATAGTAGAACTCAAGAGGTAATTATAATCTCACCAGCAGTGTTGTTGTTGTTGTTGAAGTTCCTCAAACTGTCTGGCCGAGCAGCCCCGAGCTCCTGAGGAAGGCCATGGCCTGAACCTGGCTCTCCCACAGTGCCCTCAGAGAGTGTATGTTGTGTTGTTGGTGAGTGTGGTTGTGTGTATTGCAGTCTTCAATAATGTGTTTAATAGTATGGGGTGCTGTGTTGCATCCCGGACAGGCATCCACAATGGCTCCATCCAGCCTCACCAGCTGTGTGTATAGGTTCACTAAGAAGAAGGGGTGGCTAGCTACATAATCTGTCATTTTATCCACAATTAATTGCCCAAACGTATCGGTGCCAGAGGTTGAAATTAAAACACAACATTAGACCTAACAAGAAACCCTCACCCATTCGGTTAACAGTACCTTTCTTCAACTTCGGTATTTTTTTATTCAAATAGTTCCGTCACAGTTATAAATACAGTCATCCCTCCGCTATCGCGGGTTCCACTTTCGCGTTTTGTAATTATCGCGCATGTGTGAAAAGTTCACCTTCATCCGCTATAGCGCATCCGTATGCGGACTATCGCGCACGTAACATTCAAATTTGGCGGTGCGATTGACCAAGCACACTGGACTGACAGCCATGTTTACCATGACATGGTGTTACAACAGTAAAGATGAGGACTGTGTGGGTTTATAACTAGCCCTGCTTATCAACCCTATCTTTATTTAACACAAGAGTTAACTAGTGATACAAGTGGTGGCAACACAAACACACACACACACACACACACCACAAACGAGTGATATAATTTCCTAACATGTTCATTATCATTTCGCTCGTTTTGTATACAAACTCATTGGATATGCTTCACTTATTTTCGCCACCCATTTTATATGGATGCAATCGTTTTGAAAATAATTTTAAGTTAATATTTTGGTAGGTAATTCTACAGTGAGTGAGACATCCTACTCTGGCACGTGCTCTCAGAATCAGACGCCCGACTCTCCACATGTGAACACGTTTTGTTATGTTTAATGAATTACCATCGTGTTTGAGGTCTCATAGTAAAAAAAAAAACGTCACTTTGGAGAGACATAAGAACCTATCCCAATTTTCATCATTAATCTTTAGTCCCTAAGGTCAGTCAGGCATATCCATTTACACACCACCCACGGACCGTGGCACCACCTAACCAGACCACTCAACACGCCTACTGTACTTGTGGCGTCCACTGTATTAGGTTAAAAATGCATTTTTTTACTAATCTACTTTAGTTTTCATTATATGCAAAGAAATATTAGTAAACAAAAGCATGTTTAGGGAGGAAAAATCTTGAAATATGAGTGACTGGGAACCCATTTCAATTATTCCCATTAGTTATTAAATTCCGCTATCGCGAATTCCGCTATCAAGTGCTACTTACGGCACCAATTAGACGCGATAGCGGTGGGATGACTGTAAATAAATAATCAAACCATATTGAAGTTCATTGACATCACTGCAGCTAGGCTAATATAATTTCTTGGTAGTTTGTTGATCTTTTCTGTTACAGCAATCCAGGGGAATGTAGAACATTAAATATCTTTAATAGAGATTATTTTTATGATGGGTCTAATGGTACATATGATATATGAGGCTCCCGCCGCGAGAGGGCTGTAAGCGCCACCCGACTAGTTTTGAGAAAAACGCGTTCAAAGTTTCCTTATGATTACACCATTGAAAACGGTCAGAAGGGGGATCTATTATATACCATTGGAATCGCCTATCCTTCTTCTTTTTGGCCATGTAATTTATATTCCTTAATATCAAGTTTTGTGCGTGTGGCGGCGTGTGGAAGACATGGTGGCAGAATTGGATGGGCGTGAAAGGCGTGAATGGGAGAAAAAGTGACGCTTGTCTGAAGCGGTGTATGTGTGCAGCTGCTTTCCCGCCAGCATTGTTCAACCAGTTCCTCAGAATTCCTCAGAATTCATAGTCAATGTTTCTTAAAGATTCGATCACTATAGGAAAATCTGACTTTTAGTCTCTTTTTATAACTAATATGCATCGACATTGATGTATTTATCTCTTACAAGTGTATTAGTGTCTATTCCATATTGTTTTCAATATTGGTTTGCAATAATTAATCCATTAATATAGGGAAATTGATGGAATCACGAACGAAAACATTGGACTTTAACTCGCACGTGTGGATCATCAGCTGGCGGGAGGACGCGCGCTCATTGGCTAGAGCTATGGCCGCTCCCTATACTCCGCGCTGATTGGTGCCCGCGCTGCCTCGTCGCCTCTGGAGATAGCTCTATCTGGCGGCGGAGCGAGAACTTAACAATGAGTGAACTTTAGGCCTTGTTGTACCCATCCAGATGGTCGATTTTGCCTATGACACCACTTCCACATGAATTCTATGCCCTTTTAGCAACCGGATCCGTGCCTAACTCAATTTTTTCAAATTTGTCGCTTACATCCCTCTCACGGCGGGAGCCTCATATAATGATATTGTATAATTATTATTCTAGGCTATACAGGGTGTCCCTCGACTTTCTTTTCCCGCTTTGTCAAATGAAAGTAGATGTATGTCTAAGACAAAAAAACTCTATAAACATACCTCTTCTGAGATCTTGTTTGGCAGTAATGTTGAAATTAAAAATGCATGTATAAGAGGAGGTGGAAGGTGGTTGCGTTTGTACTCGGCGTTGCCATACACTATTATAGGTTCTTATGATAGGATTTCAGAAGGTGCGACTATTACTTCCGTGGTGACAATTTTCTTAATGTATGAAATTATGTGTGTCTGTCCCTCTGCATGGTAAAATGAAGATTGTACACACACTGTGTGTGTGTACTTTCCATGGGGGTGGCCAAAGGAGAAATGGCCTGACTAACCTCATTGAATTACTGACCCCGCACTCAGCATGTATGCAGTACAACTCTGGATGGCAACGCTGCCACATGATGTAGTATATGATAGAGTAATGTGTGTGGGAAAGCCTGATATGGAAGTGCTACTTGTACTGCATACAACGCTGGGTGGCAACGCTGCCACATGGTGTAGTATATGATAGAGTAATGTGTGTGGGAAAGCCTGATGTGGCAGTGCCGCTTGGGGGAGATATCCACCTGTCGCCCGATCCTAGAAGCCAGTTTCCTTGTGGTTGACTATAGTGACGTATACATTCGAGCAGGGATGTATGTGCCTCGTCATTCCTGATCCCCTTCGCCAACGAATAACAGCAAATCTGCATGCCTGTCACCATGGACTTGACTTATGCTATGGAGGGAGGGCAAGACAATGTGTGTACTGGCCAGGAATAGAGGGAGACCTACATCATCACAGGTCATCGTGTACGACCTGCGAAACACAAACCCCGTCACAGCCAGTAAAGACACTCATCATCACACCATCCCAGATGATCAAAACGAAGTGGGGTGCCCCAGAGTAGCTTTCCACTGATGGAGGTACCAACCTAGTTAACGAGATGTCTGAATTCTTCTAGAATGGGAATTCACTGTATGTCTGTCATCGGCCCAGTACTCCCAGTCGAACGGGCGAGCTGAGGCAGCAGTGAAATCAACCAAAAGGATCATCAGGGTCAACACGGGCAGCAGAGGTACCCTCGACGTTGTCTGGGCCTCCTTAGCCATACTCCAGTATCTCAACACTCCACCACAAGGAATAAACAAGTCACCTGTGCAGCTTGCAGCGGGCAGACAATTACAAGATGGGGTACCTACAGCCAGCTGGCACCTCAATGCTAACAGGCAGTGGGGCATAACTCTATGCAGCAGAGAGATACAGATGGAAGAGTATCTGGTGGCAGACAGCAAGCACAGGATACTCCCACCTTTAACACCCAGCATCCGTGTGCGAGTGCAGAACCAGGCATCCAACATGTCGGACAGAGCGGGCATAGTGGTAGTGATGCTCCCTAAGTATACGGTCAGGCTCGATCGTCTTGTCACTTTGAAAAAACAGTGGACACCTGTGGTTGACCACTGCAGCGATGGGTGAGGCAGCCCATGCATCTCAACGTGAAACTGTTCCCGCTCCACAAGGTGTGCCACACACCGCCCCTGCACCTCACCAGCCCAGTGTTGCCGTCCACTCTGCAACTTTTACTCCGCATTCTCTTGTTGGGATAGAAAACAGATAATGAAGTATGGGAGACGAAAATAATTATTATACGGGAAAGAAAATCTATCTATCTATCTATTGCCAGACGCCTTAATCCCCGGGGGGGGGGGGGGGAGGGGCACAAATGAAATGTCTCCATGCATTCCTATCCCTTGCCAACTGGCATTCCTCCTCCCATCCAACGCCTCCTTCGCTCATATACCTCCTAACTCCATCCTTCCATCTGGTTCTCGGTCTGCCTCTCCCTCTCCATCCCTCCACCTCACTCACACCTTCTTGATCAATCTCTCGCTCCCCATACGTTCTATGTGACCGAACCACCTCAAGGTGTTCTTCACACTCTCCAGCACATCCACATCCACATTGCATTGTTTACGCACTTCTTCGTTTGTCAATCTATCTCTCCATGTCACTCCACACGAGCTTCTCAGGTAACTCATTTCCACACCTCTCACTCTTGATCTGTGCCTCTCTGTCATGGTCCACGCTTCACTCCCATATGTCAGTGTTGGGATTACAACACTATCATGCAGAGTCTTCTTCACTTCCATACTCATCACCCTATTCCTTGTCACTGACTTCAGCATTCCTACAACTCTCTTGTCCTGTTGTACCCTCTCCTGCATCTCATCCTCCAAACCTCCATCCTTACTCATCACACTGCCCAGATACTTAAATGAGCTGACATTCGCCATAACCTGGCCATTCAACCTCACCTCACAGTCTGTGGCTGCCCCTCTCTCAAAGACCATAACTTTGCTCTTTCCCACAAAGAGGGAAAGAAAAACAACACTAATTCTCAGCTTGTATACATTATTATCTGTGGTCAGTGAGAGATAGATTGATACATAAATACATCCATATACAAATTACCCATGATGAACTAAAGCAATTATAACAAAGCCAAACATATCACATTTTCCGAAAGTACATAATAAGACATCATCATTGCCATAGAAATTAAGCTGTACAATTCCCGCAAAAACTGAAAATTAAAATTTTCACTAATTGTATGACAATTGTAGGGTAGTAATGGTATTAGCCTAGTAGACTGATTAACCCTATAACTACTATAACTAGTCTATGTTGAGATTTTATTTCTTTGCTTAGTTTTGATGATATAGTCTTTAAAAAGATTCTTTCAACATCTGCATTTGAAGTTGGGAGAGAAAGAATAGTTAAAGCAAATATTGGCAGTAGAGTGAAATATGCAGCTCAGAATTCATCAGTTAGTGTAGACAGCTCTTTAAAGACATGTTCTGGGTTTCTTATTGGCCATATTTCTCCATTCATCATCCATTTGTTCGTAGTTATTTACTGCTGTCCCCTGGATGAATACTTGTTGTTGTAGTTCCCTGCACTGTCTGGCCGAGCAGTCCCAAGTCTGGTTGACCGAAGCCGCGCAGATGCTCGGACCCCCAAATGGGAGTCAGGGTGATAGTGAGATCTATTTCTTCGATACTTGTAATGTCATTTACTCTGTCCTGCTCCTCCCTTTCCATGTAACTTCATAACAAATCAATATAATGATCGTTACACCTCTTGTGTAATACCTGAATAGTTGCGCCACTCTTGGCATTGAAATAGGAGGTTCAGGTTGTTGAATTTTAGTGAAATGTAATTAAGGAATGTGAAGTACAGAAAAAGAGATGGGTCCTTTAAATAAGCCGTCAAGGTTACCTGAAGTGGCTCTTCTGTTACTTTGTCAGTGAAGTATAGAGTCAATTAATTCCACTGTTCCAAAAGTCTTTGCACAGCCATATGATGTGATAACCATCATGTATGACTAACTTGGAAAAGCTCATGAAGTTTTACGTGACACAACTCCTGGAACCTAGAAAATTCATGGATCCTTTTCACACTATAAGCAAAATATGTGTACTGTATACATTTCTTAAGAGAAAGTGTTTTTGATGCCTGAGAGGAACACAGATGGGCAGAGTGACACACACAGTTTAATTAAGACAGTAATACCAGGAACCTCTGTCATGAGTCAGCTAAGTACAGAATTATGCATACCAGTACCTGTTAAATTGCTAACCCCATCAGCAGCAAAACCTATTTATATTTTCAAGTGGGATATTGTGGTTCTCTAGATGTAATTTAATGATGTTATATAAGTTCTCCCCAGTTGAACCTCCTTCCTGTCTGTTTTTGTAAGCATCTACAAGGTCCAATAGTCTACATTTCATTGTTGTTGCTGTTGGATCATAGAATCTTGCTTAAAATTAACAGTGCTTTGATGTGCATATATATGTCTGTAGTTTCATCCACTAGAAGGGAAAATTTAGTCTATCTTAATACTTCTTTAATACTTTTCTCTGCTACATTAGTGAATTTGTAGTGGCTTTTAGCCACAAAATATCTCTTATTGGTATTAGGTGAACCAGCGCAGCTGTATGCTATAGAGACATCATCAAGGTAGCCTAGGTTAATCTAGTATAGAAGCTACCTGATGTGTTCCGTGACGACATCGGAAATCGAAATCGAAATTCCCGGCGCTAGCGCTGGTAGTGACACCTAGTGGTGGCCTATGGTACTAATGACCCCCTGGTGGCAGGGCAAGGATCCTTCCTCGTTCACTAAAAATGAGAAGTATCGTAAAGAAAGGAAATAGGTTCCAAAAGGGAGGAGGGAGGGTAAAATCTGCGCTGGTTCACCTAATACCAATAAGAGATATTTTGTGGCTAAAAGCCACTACAAATTCACTATTATTGGTATATAGTGAACCAGCGCAGCTGTATGCTATGCGTGAGAAGAGGAGGCGGGAGGAAATTGGAGGAACCTAACTGGAAGGATCGCCCTCACCAGACTTGTTGTTGTTGTAGTTGTGAAGGTCACTCGTAGGAAGAGTCGATGTGTGAATATAGTCTCCCCTGCGACTATGAGTGGGGAAACTCCTTTAAGGAATAAAAGGATAACCAAGAGTTGTGTCACAACCAAGGTATTAAATCGTAAGTCTAAACAAGTGTTGGGTAAAACACTTGTTAGGACGAGATTATGTTTATTGAACTATCTGTATCTAGAAAAACAAGATCTATGCAAGGTTGGATACAAGATATTTGTTTATTTACAAATACATAAATGTAAAAGATGAAGAAATGGTGGTGAGTAATTACAGGATGGGTATGACAGGTGATACCTGGCCTGACCTTTACCCCTCGGGTTACCCCCCCCCCTTTTCTTACCATGACGTCCCCTGATAGGTGGTGACGTAATAGTAAGGTCAGGGGGAGTAGCTAGAGCTACGCATTGAGTGGGATTCACCGAGTGATAAAGATATCTCGTCTTGGAGGTAGTAGAGGCCCATCCCCTCAAATCCTGTACCCTCTCCATCGAGTGAGTTCTAATGAAGGAGAGTGAGGCAGCCATATCCCTAACGCTGTATGCTTTAGGGGCATGTCCAGGGTCTGCATTATTAATCACTCGGCAGAGAAGGCGAGCGATTGATCTGGGAGAGAGAGGCACACCAGACTTGGAGTTATAGAATAAGTGGTCTAGTGAAGCCTCTCTCGTTTTTTAAGGCATGAATTTGGCAGAGTGGGTGAATACCTCCATCCAGCTGGAAGGACGGAAACTCGAGGGGGCCAATTCTGCTATGTGCTTGCTCATTTTTGCTAAAAATGTGGGTGAAGGTGAAATCGTTAAAAAGGTTGAGTTAAAATCTAATGAGGAGAATGAGGGGTGTCGGGTAAGAGCTGCCAGCTGAGAAGCTCTATACTCTGTAGCTAAAGCAAGCAGAAAGAGAGATCTCTGAAGGAGATGGTTTACGTTAAGTGTGACCCCCTCGAAGGTCAGGTAGGTAAGGACACGATGTGGGTATGATGCGGGGCCGTACCTGCCCTAATCCCCATTCAGAGAAGGGTGAGTGGTCTCTCGGGAACCTTGATCATAAACCCAAGGAGAAGGGGGTCTGACAGGGCGGCATGGTGTGCTAAAATAGTCTTGCCCACTGTTATGTTTGTGATAACTGTTTGCTGAGGCTACACTGTAAAACTTCGAGTGTGTAGACGTAGTGACACTTGAAGCGGTTCAGCTAAACGTGCTGGATAGGCAAGCTAGTCTCAGGTGAAGAGGATGGGACATTGTCTATATCGGAAACGGAAGTCCTTGTATATCTTTTTGGGCGTCTGTCGAGCCAATCTTAACACCCTCATTGTAATTGACACGTTTGTCGATACGTGCTCCTTGAAAGGGGCGTGTATCCACCAATCGTGCAGGTACAGTCGGCAGCACAAGTTCGTATCATCTCCACTTACGTATGCTAGAGTAAAATTGACATTATGACAATTAAAACCTAAAGAAGGCAGTTCTATCTCACAAATTATAAAAAGCACATGCTGTTAGGATAGAACAAGGGTAGAACACCAGCAAAAATACGCGGACGAGATGGAAGCGAACCTATGCTGCCGGCTGCGCTTGGGAGTGGGGAAGAAGAGGTGAGACGGAGGGTGGAATGGTACGTGCCAGTACTATCCCTTTTGTAGTGGAACCTGGGCCACTGATAACATCTTGGAGTGTTGGGGCTTCAAGAATATGTTTTGAGCGCTCAGGTCGGTCACTAGTCTCGTCCCATCCGAGTTTACTCGGGTACTGTGACTCGGTGGGACAACAATACCTTTCTCTTAGCTGGTTAGTCAATGACCTTTGCTAGTTTTGTTCTTTTCAATGTTACTACTTTTTGTATGGCATTACATTCAGGAAAAAGATCTTTCAATAAATCTACAAGGTGATCGTCAGAGTTAAATGAAAAATTATGCTCAGCAAGAAATACAGCTAGCTTATAATTATTATGTTCTTGTCATGTGGTCGTCTTGCTGGTGATCAACATCAGGGGCATTTTGGCGTGTCCTTACTTTTGCAATTTGTAGTGAGTGGAAATTTCAAATTTTGTGCTTATTGATAGAAGCGAGTTCTGCAGCAAAATCCACATTGCACATTTGTTTTGTTTTTTATATGATTCAACACTGGACATAGGCTTCATGAAGCCCGTTACCATGGCCCAGGTCAACTGCTGCTCAAACACACACACACATGGCACACTTGGCCTTGTTGGGATGTCCTCTACTCTTCGCAGCCAGTCTCCGTAGGCGTCGTTGACCAACCAAACATCACGATACTTCCTCCTTACAGCTGGCATCTTCAGGTATATAAATCTGTTAAAAGAAAGTTAATTAATATTCCATGGTAATTTATACTTGTTTGATCACAGATTTTAATGAAGGATGGATGAAGTGTGGTTAAAATTTTTTAAGTCATTCTATGACTAGTTATCAGGTGACTATCAGCAGAATCAGCATTTATTTATCTTTCAGGTTATTTTGCAGACTTATGCTTATCTGGCATTAACTGCTGCGTGTTTAGCCTAATCCCTCGCTCTTTACCAGTGTCAACATCTCATTTGGTAACAGTGTAATTGCCTGTCGTGGCACTGCCAGGGGTTTGTTCATGTGGAGATGGCGTAATTAATATATTTATTTCTAAGCACAATATCACAACTTTTAGGAGTACTGTTTCCTGTCAACTTACACCAAGACTATATGCATTCAATTCCATGTCAATAATAACCATTCCTCGAGCGAGGCTAAATACTGAACAGAGTCCTTAATTAATAGTTTATCAATAACGTCTCTATAATTATAAATTGTAGCGAAAGCGGCAATATTCGACCTTATTGGTGGTGTGGTATTATGCCCCAGACAGTAGGCTAATCTGGTCTGCTTTCATGAATAAATACTACATGAATATTTTGCATATGTGTTCTAAGCTGCTTTTTCTAGGGTATAAAGTTGCTTTTACTAATCTTGAATAAAACCATCATAATAAGTAGCCTAAAATCTAAAAAAAGGAAAAACTCAGCAGTCAGTGCCCGTCATAATTTATATGTCAATGCGACGAACATGCATACTGTATAATTGTGTTGTACTGTACTTACCGAAATGGAAAAAATTCTCTAGGTACTAATGTATTAAGATATCGCTAATGTCCACACGATATTATTGCACTGGCAGCAGCTGTCAGGGCTTATTAAGACTAAATTGGATGGGTGTATCCATTTCTTGCTGATGACTTTCAATTGGACAGTCTTGGAATTTGTACAATAATTTAAGTAAATAATTTAAATTGCATAAGTTTAATATGATATATCAATTGAAATAGACCAAAATATTAATATATATATACGTATATGCAATTAATTTAAAAAGGAGTATCAGATTTATGTCTTTGAACCATAGATTCATGTTAGGGGAGGGGAGATATTAGATGTGTACTGTATGTACAATATGTTTTGCATTGCCGCGAGTAACAAAGAGACTCTGGTTGTCCCTCAGTCTCAGGCCACTTACAATAAAGGAGCTATATAGTGTGGTGAAATTGGTCAATCGCTATTGGCACAGCTCTTTCATTCACTTGGGATGTGCGGCAGCATCACATGATCATACGATCCCGGATGCATAGAAACACTTTCCATTCTAGTACATGCACACGCTCGGCTAGGTTAGGTTAGGTCCTAGTTTGGTTAGGTTAGGTTCATATAAGGTTAAATTAGCTGGGAAAGAGAATGAGACTATTACCAATTTTATCTCATTGATGGTTCTATTGTTATAACCCAAGTGTTATTCTCCTTCCAACTGCTAGATTTTGGCTAGCAGTAAGCGGTGTGTGCATGTACAGTTGCCAAAAAAGGTATTGCGACATATTTTAATAGAACTTGAACCATAGTAATATCCACAACTATTTGTAGAGACTATAAGCATATATAACAGAAGGAAATATACATATCCTTCGGTAATACATACTTATAATCCCTATAAACAACTATTGAAATTAATATATTTAGTGTTATATCAATAGTTGTCGCAATACCTTTTTTGGCAACTGTACTGTACCTGGTTGGAGAGTGTTTTTATGCATCCTGGATGAGGTCTGGGAGTGGATTAAGCCCATGTAACATGGACACTTTTTCTGGCATCTTATGGTATTTTGATAGCAAAAGATGACTCCACAGCTCTTCATATTTCGTTTAAAATCGAGATAAATGGCAAATGTTGGTTGGTCCAGGGATGTTATAGCATCCCTTTGTGAGATGTTTCGCAAAAACAGATGCTTGTTGGACACCATAGACCCAGGCTACAGCAAAAAAAAACACTGAATAGATCTGTGTATAGAGGTGTTACACGCCTCTACAGGTCGTGGTACTAGTCTCTGTTCAGCCGTATTAAGTTCTGTAGTATAGGGTCTCCGGATCTTCTAGGCTTAATTCCCTGACCAATCTATAGTAAACACTAAACACTCTCAGTATTCCTTCTTCTGAGCCAAGAATGAGCCCAGAGACGTTTTCTTGGCATATAATGTGCCAGAGCGCACAAATTAAGGCCAAGCTCAGCAATACGACGTCGTCTCTGTTGGTCCATTGTTTGTTTTGGTTTACGGGAAGATGCTGGTAGACCAATTGACCGTGTAACTACACACATACTTTTTGCCACCAGTACAGGCATCAGTTGGTAGCAAAATACCAAAAGATGCCTGAAATTATCTCTTGTGTGACAAAGGCTTTAGTGCGGGCGGCCTGTCTCTCGGGTTGACTCGGGGAGGAATAAGGTGTGGCCATGTATGGCAGTGGAGCACAAAGGAGGGAATATAGCAGCAGCCCTGTATGATGCTACACTACTAAGCCAATTTGGCTCTTTGCTGTAAAATGTATTTTTTTTTTTTTTTTTTTTTATATGATCCGACGCTGGACATAGGCTTAATCAAGCCCATTACCTTGGCCCAGGTCAACTGCTGCTCATATACACACACGTCACGACTTCCGAACTGGTACCCAGCCACAGAGAGAGGGAAGTGAGGGTTATTCCCAAATACTGCAGCTGTTATGGTACCAGTGAGGGTGTTTTACGACATTCGGTGGCCTTATAGTTAGTGCCTGATACTCAAATCGGAAGAGTAAATATTCTCAGGCCCTCATCTGAGAGGATCAATCTCCCGACCTCTAGGTTATGAGTCCAGAACACTAACCACTCGGCCACCTAAAAAAAAAGTGTCCTTCCAAATGCTGTTTATACCATTATGTGTTTCGTTCACTCTTGTAAGGGATCATTTCATTGTGACATTTCATTAATTAGATGGTAGCCTATATTTTTAATAGAAAGATATGTACTTGTATTGTATTGTACCAACCATGAATTTACAATGTTAAATTGCTACAACAATAGTAAAAATATATTGCAGGACCATGTCAGAACTGGAGGCCGAACGTGACAAGAGACAGCGTGAGGCTCGATGCAGAGAGGAGGACATGCAAAGACTGAGGGACGACGAGGCATATAGAATCAGTTTGCTGCACTCGGCATTCCTCTCTTACTTCAATTCATCCTCCAGTCATCCCCCAGCACCACCTAACTTCCCCACCACCCCGACCACTAACCCATGAGCATTCGTTTTCATTTTCGTCATCATCATAGAAGGTGCTGCCCTACTTTAAATTGATAATGTAGATACACACCTCCTTACACGTACAGTTGGTGGAGAGTTTTACATGGACAATCACAGCAGCTTATACCATTTTGTATTGACTGTATATTTGACATCATTCAGTAACAAACAGACTTTTGATACCATGGAAGCCAGAACAAGCCCATATGCAATGTTAGTACTCAAGGTGTAAAGCATATACATGCCGCATGAGATCAATGGAGCAATCCTTGTAGTCTGCTGGTATTATCTATGGACTTAAATTCTCCCAGCTTGAGTTTGTCTTTCCACGGGAGGCGACATTTGTTGTCAACTGTTTAATTCAATACCTCAGCCTAGGGTAATTCAGCTCTCCAGGTTTAGCTTAACACAAGTTTATTGAGGCACACGTGAGGATGGTGAGGTGGCAAGTATGGAAGGAACTGAGAGAGGAAGATGTTGCTGGTCTGGACTGGGAGCAGAGTGTGGCTGGTGAAAGGGTCGAGCGGATTAAGGTGGAACAAACAGGTGAAGCGCAAAGGTAAGAGAGGATGGAAGGAGACAAGGGAAGGGGATATTATAGAGTAGTGAAATACTCGCCCGTTCGCCATACAACCGACAAATGGTGGTGACAGCGGGTGACAACATAGTTATGTTATCAACACAATTTCAAATTTGGACAGCTCTCAACTAGTTTAATTTTCTCATGGTAGATAGCAGTCTTAGCTGGCCACAAAACTATAATATGTTCCCATCTTCTCTTGGTCCAGCCCTACTCTGTCTACTCTAGTCAACATGCTGAGTATATAAATAAGGAATTTATTGTCAAAGGAGTGTAAAAGTGTGCTATGAGAGACGGTCATTTTGAACTAGCTACCCGGTCTACAGATGTCCATATATATGAATGTGTGTGTGTGTGGGTGTGTCGATGTAGAAACAACTTTATTCATATTTTCAAACAGAGAGAGAGAGTAAAATAAATAATTATTTTCAAGTACAAATACACACAATATTTAGAACATTTTATTGGACGCGTAATAACTTTTTGAGTACCATTATAAGGCGGTAATTCCCATTTGTTACATTGGAGTGCCTTGATTCCTCCAAAGATTGCCAGGAAACAGGACCCTCAAGTTAACAAAAATAATTGTGTTCTGTTGCTTGGAATAGTTTTGAGGATTCAGTTGCTCCAGATTTGCCAACACAAAATTTCCCCCTTAACTTCAAAGGTACCACTAATTATAGTAACTATCATAAAATTATACTTCACAATAGTAACTAGCTTCATTCTATTATGTCTACATGTTAATTAATTATTTCATTGTTATGGCCAGAAATTTACTTGTAATCCAATAATACACCATATGTAATGTAGAACAAGTTTTTTTTTCCTGTGTGCTAAGTTGGTAAGCCAGCGAAAGCTACAAGGTGTGGGATATGTAAGTGTGTGTGTGTGTGTGTGTATGTATGGGTTCGAACTAGGGATGGAACTGTTAATGCCCTCTCAAGTTCCATTTTGAGCTACATCGGAATTGTCTTGGGGTTTCCTATGTAATTCTGTCCTCACTAGACTTTCAGAGCAGTCTCGGTCTAGCCTTTGCAGTGGTAAGACCTCGTCCTCTCAGAGCATAGTGGCAAGATATACCACGTACTGTACTGTCTGTGAAGTTACTCTGGTATACCGGGGCCTCTTACCAGCAGTGCTGTGCTGTGCTGTCTCTTTGCCTTAGTAAAGTATAAAGTAAAGTAAATTTAACTGTTTTGGAGCACCTTCAGTGTTTTGGTTTTGTTGGAGGACAACCAGTAGTGTAGTAAAGTAGTTAGTTGCTCCCCACATCAGACCCGCAGCACTCGCTGCCCCAGGAGAAACCCTGTGGTAGTGAGGCCAGTAGTCTGGTGCATCATTTGGGCGCCTCTTTCTCAATCTACTTTTTCTTCCATATTTTCCATGCGACCTCCTGGGCCAACGCAGGGTTCATATAGATATCTATATGAACCCTGGGCCAACGAGTGTTTCTTGTGTGAGTACCGGTATTTGCCTGGGGGGTGGGTTCCTACTACACCACCCCTCACATTAGGCAGGGTTGGTGGTGGGGAAGTTCCTTCCGCACAAACTCCGATCCCCTAGCTGGTATTGGAGAATGCCGCCAGGCTACCACTAGGGGGGGGGGTCGAGTAACAGAAACTTTTTCTCTTCCCTAAATTATTATCCATTTTTGGGGGGGTTGATAAAATAGTTAAGGGATAAAATAGAAAAGGTTGGTGTGCTAGGGAGAGGGGTCGGACTTATTCCGATGCCCTGGATGGATGTTTCCCCTACTAGCCTCCCTCCTCAAAGAGGGAGGTTAACAACCCAGGGCCAAACTAGGACAATGTCAGACAATAATGGAATCCCAATGGTAGACAGACAACGACAATTTGATACTGAAATTCCTCCCATGAATGCTCGCTATGTAAATATTAGATGTGTAGATGAGGGTCAGTCTCTCAAGACTGTTAACCCCATTATCATCAAAAAGGTCCTTGATAGTCAAGTAGGTGGCAGTCTTGATTATGTTAAGAAGTTATGTGATGGTAGTCTCCTGGTTAAAGTACTGAAGGCATCCCAGGTTAAGGATCTACTTAATCTGATGCAGATTTATAACCTTAGGGTGAAAACCACTATTCCAGTGGGACCAAATGCCTGTAAGGGCGTCATATTCAATAGGGATTTGGCCGCTCTGAATGAGGCAGACATTCTTGAGGGAATAAAGGACTGAGGGGTTGTTGATGTTCAAAGTATGACCAGGTTGAGAGAGAACAAGAGAGAGAAATTTGGCTTATGATTTATGACTTGTGCTTCAGCTTAGATTCCGGACACGGTAAAGACTGGTTATGAAATAGTTCATGTCAGACCATATGTTCAGAAACCGATGCAGTTTCCATTGCCAGAAATTCAGACACACAGCATTGAGGTGCTTTGAAAAGAGTTCAGGTTCATTCACATGTGGTAAATGTGCAGGTAGTCACGAGACAGAATTGTGTACAGAGACAGTTTTCAAGTGTGCTAATTGTGGCGGCCCTCACCAGGCAAGTGCAGGTTAATGCAGGAGCCTTAAAATGGAGACTTAGCCAATGGCATACATGAGAGCTCACGTTCGTCACTACAACCTACTCAAACCCATTAGATCCAGGACAGACAGATACAAAAATAGTCCAATCCCCACAATGTAACATTAATAAACCAAAAACACAAATAAATATATTTACCATAATATATGCCCATGTATGAGCGAACATGCGTGATTGTATCTGTGTGCGTCTGTGTGTTGGTTTGTGTGAACGAATATTATGTGCGTATGTGCGAGAATGTATTTGTGTATGTCTGTTCATTCATCTATATGTATCCATACAACATCATCTATCCCATCACCATTTTATAATGTATATTTTCAGCCCGTGGCTGCCTTACCAAATAAACCTTTTATTATTATTATTATTATTATTATTATTATTATTATGTCAGTTATGGTGAGGCAAAAAAGAAAGTGGAAGGGGTTTACCAAACTCTCACAGATTCCTACGCTGCAACTATGACTGGCACCACTGCTCCTGCTAATGCAACTGGTGTCAACGTGACTATTCAGGCTAAAGACAAAAAAATTAAAGAATTAAAAGATCAAGAAAGCAAATTAATGCTTCAAGTAGAGAAATTAACAAAGATTGTTGAAACAACCCAACAAAAGAAGCACCACAAGGCTAATGATACCGTATCAACTTCAACATCTCATGTTCTCGCTCAGGTGAATCCCATGAAGCCTACATCCGGGAGTCGTCCGGTTCGTCGCGAGACGAGCCATTCAAGGACTGGCTCTGTGACTCGTGGAGAGGAACAGGCGATGGATGCTAACGTTGCAAAATCATCCCTAGGGAGGTCCCCGGGAAGTGCAGGGGAGGAGGAGGATCTTCTCTCCCAGCACAAGAAGGTTCGGCCAAACGAACAAGTCCCCAAGAAACCCCCTAAACAGCGATAATCTTCACATTAAACATAATCCAATGAAACTGTCGAAGTCTAAGAGCTAGATTAAATGAACTCAAACTTTTGGCTTGTTCTTATGCTACCGATATTATTGCCCTTAAGGAAACTCATCTTAACTACCGAGTCGAAGACGAGGTTGTTCAGCTTCGGAACTACAAGTTGATTAGGAGGGACCGGGGGGGGGGGGGGGGGGGATGGGTGAAGATGGGAGTGGCAATCTACATCCGTCATAACCTCCTTCACTGATGTGCCCTGTAATTTTCCTCTGGAAAGTGTCGCTTGCAGAGTGAAATTCGGTGGCACCTACCTGACTGACTGTTCTGTCTACTGTCCTCCTGATACAGTAACTTATGATGATGTTTTTGATCTACAGGACAGTTTGCCCTGTAGAAAATGAATGTTGGAAGATTTTAATGCTCATCATACGTTATGGGGTTCCCTGCAGGATGATAGAAAGTGGGAACAGATGGCTAGAGTCGCGTTTATGAATGCCTCAAACTTAAGACCGCCTCGAGGCTGACGCCCAATCGTGTTTTTTGCATGTCCCAAACTCTAGTCCACCTCGAGTCCAGGTGTAGTCAAGTCTAGCCAGTTCTGGAGCAGGCTAGACCCAGTCTCAAGGCGGATAGTGACGTCACAATGTAAACAAACACATTGAAAAATGGCGTCTGAAGCATGGAGGTATAATTTAAGAGGAGGCGGCTTGAGCCGCTCGTCCTGTACACCCAAAGTGAAGCAAGGGGCGGAGCCTATTACCCTACCCCCCATTGACTCAAAACATTGCCTCGCCCGCTTTACTCCCATTATAATTATGGTCTTATTTTCTCATATATCCTATAATCATAGCCAGAAAGAGACTTGAATTTGTTCCATATATGATAACTACATAAAATTATCCAATTCTGTATATTATCAAAAGTACTTAAACCCATTAAATATCGCTGTTTCCAGCTAGAGCATTACCTCTGCTCGCAAACTTTTCCTAGGAGTATGAATGAAAGAATGAATTGAATAATGAATGAATAGTTTATTTTATGCAAAAAGTATAGTAAAAGAGAAGGTGATAGCTTACATACCAACCCACAGACCGTATTATAACGTTACAGAGAAATAACAACAAGTACAGATGACCACACGTGAATCTGGTATGCCTCGCTACTTGCGAGATACCTACAACAGGAAGGAAAGTGAGCAAAAATTATAGTTTGTTGACAAGCAGATAGTAATAATATTTTACTGTATGCCTGTCAACAAACTACATCTTTTTTCACTTAAATTTCATTTCGTTGTAGCCAAGCACCTCACAAGTAACGAACCATAGGCCTACCAGCTTCATATGTGGGTATTAATTATATAAAGATTTCTAGTATGAGACTGTGGAAGGCCTTGTGTCACTCTTTAAGTATAGTATATAAATAAGATTATAATTTATACAGTAAGATGTGTATAGTGAAGTGAAGATGTGTGTGTGTGCTGTGAAGATGTGTGATCTGCAGTGAAAATGTAGCCTATGTAGTGAAGATATGTATAGGGTAGTGAAGATGTGGTGTGTTGTGATGATGTGTATAATTAAGGTAATGGAGATGTGTGTATAGTGTACTGAACATGTGAATAGGGTAGTGAAAATGTGTATATGGTAGGTAGGCCTACTGGAGATATGTGATGTGTAGTGAAGAGATTTGTAGTGTAACACCCAGAACTGTCATGTAATTGAGTTGACACTCAGGTGTGTTGTGTTGTATCAAACACATTTTACCACTTATAAGCCACATGGAATCTTACCATCATGATGGCTGCATGTTACTGCATAAAGTGTGTCATCACTTCCTCAGTTTCAGTTCACTATGATTTACACAGAAATATTAATTTTACTCATCAGTCCCAGGCCATATAATTTCACAATTATAAAAACTCTTTCCGCACATTGGCTTAACTTAGACTACGGTTTTTTAACTTACACCTAAATTCTCAACAACCAAATAGTCTACATAGTAAACACAATTATAAATTAAATATCTATAAAACATTATGACATATGCTAAAACATTCATAATACAATCTCTCAACAATCGAGTTATCCTTCAGGCCAACCCTAACTTAGGCACAAATAGGTCCCCCCATGCAGCCAGTTTATCTTTTATAACCCTGTCAATGCTATATATACGTCAGGTTATACATTAATAGTTAATATCACAACACTATAATAGCCTTGGTTTTACTGTTTTTGTGTGTACAGTGTTAATATTCTACAGGACATGGGTACGTGTCGCGGTGTGCGAGGCAGGTGATGAAATTCACTTCGTTGATTTGTCAATTTCTGTCGTATATTTTTCTATATGACTTTCTTAACATACATATGAAATGTAGTAGAAAGACACCTGTCTCTCTGGGTACACCCATATGCAGAACACGCCACCATTATCTTAATAAATGGCAAAGAATGTTGGTGAAATTGATGGTCCGACATGATCAGCTGTCCAATGTTTTGAGTCAATGGGGGGTAGAGAGGACAGCCGACCAATAGAAAATTGGCTTCACCTCTGTGACATCATGCCGCCTCCTCTTAGATTATACCTCCATGGTCTGAAGTAATAAGGTAAATACTGTACACTGAACTTAAAAGTTCAGTTAAAAGTTAATAATAAAAAAGAGTTAATAATAAAAGTTAAAGATAATTTCCATTGCTCTGAGAGAGAAGAGTCGCAAAGTTGAAAATATCTGTTTTCCGCCATCTTTGTTGTTGTTGTAGTCAAGTCTCCCGTGATGGAGCTGGGGTGTTTTTGAATGTCCCAGCATCTAGTCTAGCCAGACTCAAGACCACCTCAAGCCACAGGGGCATTCATAAATGCACCTTAGGCTAATCAGTGATTCCAATTTGGTTCTCCTGAACGATGGTAGTCCGACGAGAGTTGATGATAATACCGGTAATTTTAGCGTTCTTGACCTATCTCTGGTCTCTCCATCAATTGCCGCCTCTTTCCAGTGGCTACCTGTTGTTGACTCATTGGGAAGCGACCATTTTTCTATTTTGATTAAATTTAAAAGCGACACCATTAAAGAGCCTTCAGCACCTAAATTTAATGTAAAAAAAGCAGACTGGGTGTCCTTCACAAAGGGTGTCAATAATGAAATTGTTGGAGAAACCATTGATGATAAAGTAAATAATATTCAAGATAGTATCCTCAAAGCCGCAAAGGCAACAATTCCTAAGACTTCGGTAGTTAGCGCAAAGCATAGAGTTCCATGGTGGACGCCAGATTGCAGCAATGTACTGTGTGAGAGGAATCGAGCCTACAGGCTTTTCAAAAATCACATTAGTGATGAGAACTGTTGCAAGTATAAACTTGCGAGAGCTAGGGCTCGTAGAACCATCAAACAAGCCAAATGCGACTCCTGTCGATCCTCTGTCTCTAGCAATAACAGTGAAACATCTATTTCCCAAGTCTAGTCCACTGTAAGAAAATAAAATAAGAAAAAAATATATAATAAAATCACCGACATGTCTTTTAATAACATCAACTATGATGGACCTAGAGACATTGCTAACGCCCTCGCCAGGCAGTTCTCTTTTGCTAGCAGTTCTGAAAATTACCATCCAGCTTTCCTGCCCATCAAGGAAGCATCAGCCTGAGCTGCAGCATATTGACTTTGCCACAGGAGATGAATTAGATT
Source organism: Petrolisthes manimaculis (assembly GCA_034508575.1). Taxonomy (NCBI): domain Eukaryota; kingdom Metazoa; phylum Arthropoda; class Malacostraca; order Decapoda; family Porcellanidae; genus Petrolisthes; species Petrolisthes manimaculis. Next base: position 288,828 of record JAWZYT010000149.1, on the reverse strand, counting down.
ACAACAGTGATCTAACAATGCAAGAGCTTGTTCAAGCCCTTGGACATCCCCAGGACCCGATGAGATTCGGTATGAGATGTTAAAGCATATTGGTCATGATTCCATGGGCAAGATGTTGCAAGTGTTCAACGATATTTGGAGGGATCACACCTTTCCAAACTCATGGCACTTTGCACATGTTTTTCTCATACTGAAAGGAGGGGGGGACCCCAGATCGACTTCGTCGTAACACCCTATTACGCTCACTAGTTGCTTATGTAAGGTCATGAAACGAATTGTTAATCGTAGTGTACAGTCCTAAAGCTATTAAGAAGTCTCAAATGGAAATGGGGTCACTCTTTAATCTGTTTACAATCAGATAGCAGGCCACCTGGGCAGGTAGAAGTAGGAAGCACCTAGTCGAACACATACACACACACCAATCTGTCATTTCCAGCACCTTCAAGGTGGCATATACCTATTGAAATCAGGTCATACGTCAGGTCAGAAGTCCAACGTTTTTTTAATATGTTGAAACATATCTTAGTGTCCGCCATATTGAAGGCGCCAAAAATGACAGTTCGGCGGCTTCACTTAATCCCCTGGATTAGTGAATCATGGCGCCTCCACCTATACTACCTCCATGGTTGGAACAGAGTGGAAGAGTATGTGAAGGACAGAAACATGAGGGGCAGAGGAGGGAGTGTTGGAAAAGGAAAAACTGGAGAAGTCAGGTTTTAGTTATACATAGGATTTTATATTGTGTTGATGAATGAAATGGTTTGCAAGAGTAACTTTGACAAACAGTAGATAAATGAAAGAATGAGAGTGGTATATATTAAAGGTGCAGGGTGGGTTGTAAGTGTGCTATAGATCCCCTTGATAATAATACCTAATATGGTCAATTAAAATACCCAGTTGGTCAGTAATAATAATAAGGTAGTTATTGAAAGAATTACCTATATGCAGCATCTGGCTGGGTCCCAGTATTTTGCCCCAGTCATTTATTGTATTTATCACGATTATTTCCAAGTAGTTTGCCCAAGTTAGGTCCCGGTAGTCTGCCCAAGTTAGGGCCCGGTAGTCTGATAAGGTCTAGTTTAGGTAAGGTCAGGCTAATTATCTTGGAAATGGGGCATTTGCGGAGGAAATACCATAGAAGAAAATAGTCTTAGAATGGTCTAAATTAGTGGATATTGAAGGTAGAAAAACCATACGCAATAACGGCAATTAATTCAATAATAATAATGATATTGATACTGTATGTACAGTTGGGGAACAAAGTATCTGGACACCGTTGACGACTTCTGGTAACAATGTCAGTGATAAACACGTTAGGAATAGATAACATAATGATAACTGATATTGGGTGACGTCGACGAACCAGACACTGAAATAAAAATTTTCCTTCAATTCATAAATACTTTCTTTCATTGATGTTTTTACTTTTGTGGATGTTGCCAGAAGCCACCAACAGTGTTCACATACATTATTCCCCAACTGTACATTAGTTTTGTGTTTGTGCCGTTGAAAAAAGTGCGACTGGCACCAAGTCATGATCATGATGATAACAAGTGATAAACAAAGTGACACTCTGACTCTTTCTCTCATTCCTTATATTATATTCACTTTAAAGAGAGAGAGAGAGAGGTAACACACACACACAGGTAAGAAGAGAGGGTAAATATAAGTAGAGATAGAGAGATTGTTTCTCTTTTAATATTAAGAGGGTGTGGGAATAGGGGACAGGCTTGGGGGGAGTTTAGGGGTGTGTGGGAATAGGGGACAGGCTTGGGCGGGTTGTGAGGGGGGCGGGAGTAGGTGGACAGGCTCGGGGGGGGGGGAAAGGGTGCGAGAATAGGGGACGGACCTACCCATCCCAAGCCTGTCCCCCTATTCCTGCACCCACCAACCCCCCCCCCCCCCTAAGCTTGTCCCCTACTCCCACACCCCCTTAATAATAATAATAATAATTGTAGGCTACACATACATACATACATACATATTGTGTGCGTTACTTATGTATACAAATTTTCCAGGCTGTGTGTACATGGCAGAAACAACAAGAGTGTAAACAACAACAACAACACCAAGATGGTATTTATAATTATTATTATTGTTATGGTATTATTATTATTATTATTATTATTATTATTATTATTATTATTATTAGATAAATTTACAGAACTTGGTTCGGTATTTTTTGAAAGAATTACCGTTTTGTAGCAGTGTTGCCAGAACTGGTTGGGTCCCAGTATTTTGCCCCAGTCAGTTATTGTACTTTATCAAGATTATTATTATTATTATTATTATTATTAGATAAATTTACAAAAGAACTGTGTTCACTATATTATTACCCACTAATTTAGACCATTCTTAGACGATTTTCTTCTATAGCATTTATAAAATAGGACATATTCAAATGGGGAATTTTGAAATTAGCCTGACCTAACCTAGACCGCATCAGACTATGGGACCTAAACTAGGCAAACTGCCAGGATATGACTGATGTAAACTATCATGAAGTGATCGGAGTTTTTGCCTAGGTCCGCGTAGTGTTACCACATCTTGCTAGGTCCAGGGAATTTGCCCCAGTCATTTTATGATACTGAGAGGAACACCATAGCTGAAAAGTGTGTTAGAATGGTCCAAAATAATGGGTAATGATACTAAAATATACAATATAGTGAACACAGTTCTGTAAATTTACCTTATTATTATTATTATTGGATAAATTTTTGGTAAATATTGCAATTATTTTTCTGCGTCCTCGATTTTCACAATTTCTGTTCAACCAAAATTGTCCATTTCTTTTCCCGTTTTATTTTAGAGACTGTTATGTGGAATATGTAAATAACATTAATAATATTTGTATACATTTACCTTGGTATGTATTTACTTTGAAATGGGAGCGAGGTTTTCCTAGCGGATCCCCGACTTCCACCTTTGCGTGCAGTGTTGCCAGATTCAGGAATACTTTCATGTTTTAGGCAAGTTTTGTCCACACGGGAAATTGTAAGAAGAATGTTCAATAAGTAGTCCAGTTAGGTGGGAAATTAAATAGTTTAAAATTGGGACAAATAATTTTTGATCACCAGATGAAATAACTGTTGCTACCTTTGAGACCTACCTTAATGTCCTTTGAGACCTAACTTAATGTCCTTTGAGACCTAACTTAAGGGGGGGCGTTACTCATGTATTTTAACGCAAAATTGAAAAATAGCTTCTTCTTTTTTCACCTTACTAACACTGTCTATAATTGGTAAGTCATCTGGCAAAGTTTTATTACTGTAGAATAAATATTTCCATAGTTATAGGGGTTTTCGACCCCCACCACCATCCCCCACGCCACCCTGCACTCACAGGGTCATTGTGGCTAGAGACCCTAAAGTATATAGGGTCTCTAATTGTGGCTACCAGTAGTCGATGAAATAACTGGTTATATATTACATTTCAATCATGTGAATTATATTCATTGCTATTCAATAACAATAAATAATCTTTCATGACCGGAATCGATCGGCAATTGAAAAGATGACTTTTTCCCTTGTTTTCTCAAAACTAGGTCAAATACCCTTCTTTTTAGCTCCGGCCTAAGTCGAGTGCTCTAGGTTTTATCTTAATTATTGTTCTTGGGACGACCACTTCTTAAAAGGGGTTCAACTGACTCACTCACTCACTCACTCTCTTCCTCCCATCTATTTTCTTTTACCGATATTGAATCATTTATTATTATTATCATTTTCTTTTCTTCCTGGGGTGACCACTTCTTAAAAGGGGTTCAACCAATATTTAAGAGGTTCAACCGAGAGGGGGTTCAACCGAGGGGTTCACCTTCAATAAAACGGTTTCATTTTCAAAATTTCAATATAACCATATGAATACGAAAATCCAGATAAAACATAATTAATATTTTTGAGACCTTTACATATGGATATTTTGTTATTTCACTTGAATCATTAAGAGCCGGAGCTTTTGAAGGGTTTTCCTTCATGTTCTTGTTGCAATATTTTTTTAATTTATGGAGCAATTTCAAAACTAAAGATATCATTGGAAAGAGAAAAAAGTAGCTACAAAATTACCATGTTGAATTTTGATCTGTCCCCCCAAAATTTGACAGGAGATTTTCAAAGTTTAAAAAACAAAAAAATCATAAAAATGAAAAAAAATATGAATATTGAAAAATCATCAAGCTATTTCAATTTCACGTTTTTTCAAAATGTCAAAGAAGTCGTCAAAATCAAAGACGGGTCAGTCCGATTTTCTTCAAAAGTGTATATATTGTTCATAGACAAGGTGCACATAACCTGTGAAAAAATTATGAAAATCCATCCATAATTAAGATTTATGGTTTTCATGGGTAACTCTCCCCTTAACTCTTAGAGACCGGCACACGACATACACCGTCATACGTTATAGGCCGGCTCACGACATACACCGTCACAGCTATTTAGAGCCATTTAGAGCTATGTAGTGCTCGTTTTTCTTGTTAGCGGGCGAGAAAATACACTCACAATATTGATCCGTTACCCATTCAGTCGATTCTGGGACCCCACTATGGCTGGGCTATTTTTAAGTAATTGCCCTTGTCCGAATTTGTGCTCTAACGATCGTAAGACAATACCGTAGTGAATATATGTACATGACAGTGACACCATGATATTCCTACAAGGTTACAAATTATTATTTAGTGTATAGATCATGACACACGATACATAATGGTAGTAATAAGAAAATAACACCACAAAACACGCCCAGGCAGGCGCGACTGATAGTAAATATACGTGTTTCCTACGGTACAAATCAGTTTGTTTATCATTTTCTATGTGACAGTTACACGATGATATATTCCTACAAGTGTTCATACTATTTTTAGTGTTAAAATCATGACATACGATACATAATAGTACTAATACGAGTGAGTTAACAATTGACTTACACGGGAGACTGAACACCCTGGCCGCAGTCACACCACACTCACGCGTACACGCAGACACACCGCTGTCTCGCGTGCAAACATGGCTCACTTCAACTCGCCCTATCTCCACAACTATTCATCGTACAGCCCTCCCGATGGTACCATTGGAAAGAGGAAGAGTTGAAGGTATGTAAGAAACTATTTTGAAGTCAGTACACTATATAGATTAAGAGTGTGAGCGTTGTGAATATAGGGCAAATCGAGGAATTTTGACGTGAGCGGCAGGGTAAAAATGTTGAGGCAGGGTGGGGGGGGGGGTCCCGGAGCGTATGGGTTAATGTCCTCGGGAACCTAACTTAATGTCCTTTTGGACCTAACTTAATGTCCTTTGGGACCTAACTTAATGTCCTTTGGGACCTTTAAAAATAAAATGGATCTTGTTGATAGGAGCTAAAAGTATCCTGATTGGGTGGATCAGGTGTATTGTACACAACACTTGTATTGGATGTATTGTACACAACTGCCTGCTGGACCTCTCACAATTTTGCCAAGGGGATCTGGTAACACTATCCGCCCGACCTCAGTTCGGCCCTCCTCTACAAAAATGTTGTATCTGAATTGAAATATCTAACAAAGAATATTTTCTTTTCACACGATAATTCCACTGGGTATTGATAAAGGTTACCAAACGCTACCTAACCTAACCAGTAGCTCACTGGTGCAGATAATCACAATATTAGCTGAAGGTTTTGGTATGACATTTCTCGGCGTATGAAATTTACTATATAAATCCGCTAAAAAATACGGTTGCACTCCCAAAACGGTATATATTGAAAGAATTGCCGGTATCATGTACAGTTTTTCTACCTTCATTACCCACTTATTAAGACCATTCTCTATGGTATGTATTGAAAGAATTACCATTTTGTAAAATTGTTGCCAGATCTGGCTAGGTCCCAGTATTTAGCCCCGGTCAGGTCCTGGTACTTTACCATGGTTAGATCCCGGTAGTTTGTCCATGTTAGGTCCCGGTAGTCAGCCCAGGTTAGGTCCTGGTAGTCTGATGCAAATTACGTCATCTACTATAAAACCACTAACAAAACCTGGTTTCACACCAAAAACTATATATTCTGAATCGGCACCACTGGCAAAGGATTTTATGACGTAAAATGAGTAAAAATTACGTTAAAATGTCAAATATTCTATTTATCAGTTAGAACCATAAAGAAGAGCGAGCAACTAAAAACGCACGCCAAATGTACAATTGTGGACACCTGAAATGGGGCCCCTCATAGAGGATAGGGTTTGATGAGATGTTGTGTTTGTTGTGTGTGTGTGAGTTTGTGTGCATGTATGTACCTATCATAGAATATACAATAAGACTGTGTGTGTGTATGTGTCTGTAAAATTCATGCAAAAATAACCATTAAAACATGGATAATGATATGTCTGGGAAGCCTTCATGGTTCTACTGCTCATTTTATCTGCCGCTCGGCGTTAAGCAAACAATAACACCGGTGACTGGGCGATAGCTACTCTATCTCACATCAAAAGGTTGAACCAGGTTCTGTATGGCATTACAACTCTGCAAAAATATGGCCAAGAGACACTGGTAATGTTTACATATCAGTATTCAATATCAAACAAAATACCTCTGGAGCTATTTTGAAAAATCTTGGGTGATATTGCCCAAGTTCAATATCATATTGAACTTACTGCTCGTGTGAATGGCTAATAAAGTCATGTTCAATATTTCTGTATTGGATATCTTGATCATGCCCTCACATGCACATGTCTCAAGTTCAACGTCACCCATCACCATCATTTATACTTTGTATTTGAAGACTCAAATGACCTTCTATACATACAAAGAGGTAAGAGGATAGTTTGGAGGCATAATTAAGGGGAAAATACACTTTGGATACATTGGCGTGCCTTGATTTCTCCAAAGTATTATGCCAGGAAACAGAAGCTGAGGAACAAAATTAGTTACATATTTAGATAATTGTCATTGTCGCATACGGTTTTCTACCTTCATTACTCACTTATTTACATCATTCGAAGATTTTTTTCTTCTATGTCATTTACTCCGCAATTGCCCCATTTCCAAGATGGGGCATTTTAAAATTACCCTGACCTTACCTAGCCTAACCTAGACCACAGTAGACTACCAGGACCTAACCAGGGCAAACTACCAGGAAATAACCATGGTATAGTACAGGAAATGAGCGGAGCAAAATACTGGGACCTAGCCGGATCTGGCAACACTGCTACAAAACTGCAATTCTTTCAGTAAATACCAAAAATTAATGGTGGCCTGTTGCTTGGAATAGATGAATTGATATTAGGCACTGCAACAGCGAGGTCATATGGCACCTTGCTTGGAATAGTTTGGAGTAACCAGTTGCTCCAGATTTACCAACACTGTACTTCCCCCTTAACCCCTACTGTCCGGCTGACACTACAATTGCCTTTCGCTTTTTTCTCGCCTCTACCCACAAAATTCCTCCATTTCCCCTATATTCACAACGTTCTCACTCTTACCCTATATAGTGTACTGACTTCAAGATTGTTCCTTCCTTACCTTCAACTCTTCCTTGTAGCTGTGGGAGTCCAAACTCTGCTTCTCTCTGTCTGTGGAAATACCAACCGGACTCTCAATTATATTTCAGTGTGGCTATCTCTTACTAGCCATTTGTACCAACCATCTGTAGATGCTTACCATCCATCTGTAGACTTGTTTCAGTCAACTCTTACTTTCACCGTTGATCTGAAGTGCCCTTATTAGTATTACTGGGGAATATATTATAATTACTCAAAGGTTTAGAGTAAACTAATGGACTTGTCTCTGTTTACTGATGTAACTTATATATATCAGTTACAGGTTATACTGGACAACTCATTTCTCAAAGCTTATGTACAAGGAGAGGGATTTGTAAGGTAACCTGTCTGACCCAGGGCAGTGCTTGAAGTGTGCCTCTATTCTCTCCACACTTCCTCACGTCCCCACTTATTACCACACCCTTTCGTATGTGACAGATCGACTGAGATCGTAACGATGGTATTGATAATGCTTAGCTTATACATGAAATACAGACATGTTAGCTACAAGTTTATATAAGAATAATGAGTAAATATATATTGTCCCTGTCTCTATATACGAGATGACAATAAACAGTTGATTATAGCCTTGAGATTAACATACAGATAATATACAGAGTCAATCTAGCATTCAGAACTTTGAACAAAGGAGACAGTGTTAGCTCTACTCCACGCCACCTTCGTCATCAATCTTCACAGGATGCTATATGACAGTTTGCTGGTTATAACAACTTAGCCAGCTTAAAAGGAATGTGGCCTAAGGTGGTCATGTTTCGTGAACGTGAACACAGGTGACATGGATACATCCTCTTTCGAATGGTACCATCTGGAGGGCTCTACGATGTGTAGTTATGGAGATAGTGCGAGTTGAAGTAGACCAATATCTGTGCGGAAAGAGCCACTTGTTTGTGCTCGTAGCATGACTGTGGCCTTGGTGTACAGTTAGCTGCTAAACACTTTCATATATTCACTACAGTATATTCTTATTACTACGATTATCTATCGTGTGCCCTCACCTCACCTTACTTCACCTCACTACCTCACATCACCTCACTACCGCACATCACCTCACTACCTCACCTCACTTCACTTGACAGGGATAGGCCTCAGTCACACCATATATAAGCAGCCTGTAGGACCCACGTGTAACACTAATTTACCAGCCGCCTGTGGGTGTGTTTGTAGTTGTGTATTTTCTTATTACTACTATTATCTATCATGTGTCACTATCACAGCACTAAAAATAATATGTACACTTGTAGGAATATCATCGTGTCACTGTCACGTCCATATATTCACTATGGTATTTTCTTATTACTACGATTATCTATCGTGTGTCTTCACCTCACCTTACCTTACTTCACTTCACTTGACAGTCACATCATATATAAGCAGCCTGTAGAACCCACGTGTACACTAATTCACCAGCTGCCTGTGCATGTGTTTGGTCCCTATTAGTGGCGAGATGTAAGACTACTGTACACTCTTATGAATAAATTTGGTGCGTCAGTGAGCGTGGGCACAGATTCGGACACGCGCAAACACTTATTTTAAAACTCAGCCTTCGTGACGATCAGAAGGCAACTGAGTGGGTAGCGGATCGATATTGTGATGTTGTTTACTAGCCCGCTAACATGAAAAACCCGCCCAACAAAGCGCTACATGGCGGGAAGATAGCTATGATGATATACCGTACACCGTCAGCCGGAGTCCATGTACTGATGGTGCAAACCGTCTGCCGGACTGTAGGGGCTAAGGACCCTGTGATCATGTATAAGGCCTCTGATTCCTCCTGACTATGCTATGAAACAAATTCCTTCCAAATAGGTGTGTGTGTTTTGTAGAAATATTTCATTAGGGAGGTATTGTTTATAGTGATGTGGCCAATACTTTAAGGATTTTGGCACCCCTTAGGCCCCAGCCACTAGCTTTCAGCTCTTCAAATCTCCCTCTTTTCATTCTATTTCCTTCCCGATTGCTGTTAAAATATATCTTTGTTTCAGATAACAACAGTAAGAGTGTGACAACACTGACACCATAACTGAGTGGTTGGCTGCCCTGACACAATTAACTGTTGTTGTCATCCCTGACAACAGTCTGAAAGAAACGCCTGTGAGGTAGAGATTGCTGCCATCAAGGGAACTGTCACCATTCTGAAGAGGGCCCTTGGATACAAGGAATTCAACGCTTAGGGTGCAACTAAGAATAAAAAAATGAGAGAGAGCAACTTTGAATGTAAAGAATGTGGTAAAAAGTATCAGAGAAAGTGTCATCTATTGCGACACATACTTATACACACAGGAGTGAAGAAATTTGAATGTAATGAATGTGGTAAAAAGTTTGTGAGAAAGAGTGTTCTAAAGGAGCACATACTTATACACACAGAAGAGAGGAACTTTGAATGTGATGAATGTGGTAAAAAATATGCGACAAAAAATAATTTAAAGAAGCACATACTTATACACACAGAAAGAGTGAAGAATTTTGAATGTAAAGAATGTGATAAAAAGTTTGTGACAAAGCATGAATTAAAGCGACATATACTTATACACACAGGAGAGAGGAACTTTGAATGTAATGAATGTGGTAAAAAGTTTGTTACAAAGCGTGAATTAAAGCGACATATACTTATACACACAGGAGTGAAGAAATTTAAATGTAATGAATGTGGTAATAAGTTTGTGAGAAAGAGTGTTCTAAAGGAGCACATACTTATACACACAGGAGAGAGGAACTTTGAATGTGAAGAATGTGGTAAAAAGTTTGTGACAAAGGGTGTATTAAAGCGACACATACTTGCACACACAGGAGTGAAGAATTTTGAATGTGATGAATGTGGTAAAAAGTTTGTGACAAAGGGTGAATTAAAGCGACACATACTTGCACACACAGGAGTGAAGAACTTTGAATGTGATGAATGTGGTAAAAAGTTTGTGACAAAGGGTGAATTAAAGCAACACATACTTAGACACGCAGGAGAGGGAAATACAGTAAGAAAAAAGAAACTTTCAGAAAAGAAAGATGGAAACAACACCGACGAGCGGGTAAATTTTTTGAGGAATTAGAAAAAGATTACATAGATAAGGAAGGATCATTAATGTGGCTGAAAAATGGCTACGTCGGGTTTGATGGAGAGAGACTAATAGTTGGAGCACAAGACCAGGGACTCCTAACGAATGGATTCAAGAAAATGGCCAGAATATCCCAGAATGACCAGTGTAGGTTCTGCCACAATGGTGTAGAAAGTGTAAGCACTTCAAAGTTACTCTCTAGGGTAATTTTGGAGCAAACTGATTCCTCCAAACCATATTATTATGACGTCATTACAGAGAGAGAGAGAGAGAGAGGTGAAGGAGAGAGAGAGAGAGAGGGTAATGGAGTGGAAGTGGGGAGAGAGAGCAGTGTTGTTAGGTCTGCTTGATGAAATTTCTATAATATCCCCATTGGTACAGTTGGACACAGGAATTGTGCTACAGCCCAGGTGAAATATACTTGTACTATTTGAGTAACCAGTGTCTATTATCAGGTAGTTGCTTTTTATTACCATCCTCAATACTGACTTCTGCCCCTGGTGTCTCCTATTTGGCACTAAGGAATTTGATATTGGTAGAAATTGACCATCTTTCACTGGGCTATTCCTCGAATTCCTGTGTCCAACTGTACCTCTGATTCCCCATATCTAGTGAAAATTCCCCATACTTGGCATCACCTATACAGAGAATGTTGGCTCAAAATTAATGTTTGAATGGCAGTCCATAAAGGAAGTTACTGAGTTGACTTGCCCTCCCCCCTACCCCTCATCCACTCTACCCATACCCCATGCCCCTATC